>JACXGJ010000887.1:0-101675 GCA_016801105.1 Esox niger | reverse complement strand
ATATATATATATATATATATATATATATATATATATATATATATATATATTTTATATTTTTCTTTTCATTGTAAAGCACATTGAATTGCTTCTATATATAAATTGTGCTATATGAATAAACCTGCTTGCTTGCTTATTGGCCGCAGATGGGAATTGAACCCAAATCTGATGGAAGTCAAGTATCTTCAAGCTGGTCATTTTCTGGAAGTTGCCATGGCAAAGGTAACGACCGCGGTGCATTGTCAGCTCTATGACTGTACAGCCATGAGGACACACCGCAACAAAACGCCAGGGTTGAGGTCATAGTAACACAAACTTATCATCTACAAAAATCATACTAGACTTTGGGATGCCGACATTGTGTCATCCAGGCCTTTTGGGTATTCCCACAAGTGAAGTAGACGTCTCGTGTTCATTCAGGCATTGAATTGAACTTGATAAATGCGTTTGTGAGTGATTCGGAGCAGAGTGTGTGTGCGTCTGTGGAATTGGGAGATGAGAGCCGTGTCTTGTTTTCACCAAACAGTCCTTGTCTCCATTTATATTTGCATCAGGAAATGGGCTCACTTTTTCCCAGTTCATTTGACTACTAAATGACTGCTGGGGAAACTGACCCCAGCCACTGCCCACTTGCCCTTCATGTACACAGTCGATGACCCTGGTCCCGCCCATACCGTTGACATGTCTACGGAAACTGTGGGTTATGAGTCAGCATCTACACAAGACAGAAGTCCTACATGCTTTGTCATTTTTTATTCCCAGAGCTTCTGGTTTCCTAAAGTCAGAATCCCTCACTGATCTTGGCAACTGTACAAACTAACCGATTGAGCTGTAAATTGTTGCCTATAGAAAACGAATCAATGTCATAAACCATTAAATTAGTAGCTGTAACTGTTGTTGGTGTTTAAATGATTGTAGCGTAAAAGAAAAAAACGGATTATCCCTGATTTCCCACTTGAATAGCGTCAATTCATGAAATGTATTGTTCCACATAATCTGCATATGCAATGCAAGTTGGCAAGCACCACTAGAGACATTGTCAGAGAAAAGATGAGGAGGAAACATCATCATTATCTCATGAACTCATGATATCTCTAGTTATTGGAGGTCTGTCCATATTTCCTCTAGTGATTGGTGGTCTGTCCATATTTCCTCTAGTGATTGGGGTTCTGTCCATATTTCCTCTAGTGATTGGGGTTCTGTCCATATTTCATCTAGTGATTTGAGGTCTGTCCATATTTCCTCTAGTGATTGGTGGTCTGTCCATATTTCCTCTAGTGATTGGTGGTCTGTCCATATTTCCTCTATTGATTGGGGTTTTGTCCATATTTCCTCTAGTGATTTGGGTTCTGTCCATATTTCCTCTAGTGATTGGGGTTCTGTCCATTTTTCCTCTAGTGATTGGGGTTCTGTCCATATTTCTTCTAGTGATTTGAGGTCTGTCCATATTTCCTCTAGTGATTGGTGGTCTGTCCATATTTCCTCTAATGATTGGTGGTCTGTCCATATTTCCTCTATTAATTGGGGTTTTGTCCATATTTCCTCTAGTGATTGGGGTTCTGTCCATATTTCCTCTAGTGATTGGGGTTCTGTCCATTTTTCCTCTAGTGTTTGGGGTTCTGTCCATATTTCTTTCTAGTGATTTGAGGTCTGTCCATATTTCCTCTAGTGATTGGTGGTCTGTCCATATTTCCTCTAGTGATTGGTGGTCTGTCCATATTTCCTCTTTGGATTGGGGTTCTGTCTATATTTCCTGTAGTGATTAGAGGTCTGTCCATTTTTCCTCAAGTGATTGGGGTTCTGTCCATATTTCCTCTAGTGATTGGAGGTCTGTCCCTATTTCCTCTAGTGATTGGGGTTCTGTCCATATTTCCTCTAGTGATTGGGGTTCTGTCCATATTTCCGAGTTGTACTTTCTGATCTCCAATCCACTCCATCTAACGGAACATCCTCATCATTGTCTTTGAGGCAGGGATTAGTTTAGTGTTGTAGGTTGTAATGAGTATGGTTCTGGACAGATCCTAGATCACCAGTCTTTGGATATGTCCCCTAAGGGGAAGTGTAGATTTCCCCCAGTCTGAACAGGAGGGTGAATAAAGCACAGTCTCACCAGCGTTCCTTTTGCTTTCTGTTTTTTGTCACTCTCTTTTTACTCTCCCACCCTTCTACTGCCCCTCTCCTCTCTTTGTCTGTATTTCTCTCAACTCCTACTGCCCCTCTCCTCTCTCTGTTTGTCTCTTATTCTGTCTCACTCACTTGTTGCCGTCAGGCTGGAGCCTTTTGGTTGCCCTGGGCCGGTAAAAATGGCATCGCCAGAAAAGGACCCACCTCCCGAAAGGGGGTGCTTAATCATAGGAGGCCTCAGAGCCTCCTGTCTGCGCTCCCTCGCCCATCCCCATTAGGTGTCAACCCCGTGTTTTCTAAACGAGGAGTCCCCTGGCCTCATTCCTAAACAAGCCTGCGGACCCAGTGTTCCAAACTAAGCCCTTTTCTCCAAACAGTACACTTCTTGTAGACCCAAAGAAGGGCAATAAAAAGTGCTAGTTTTAGGGAATAGGGTGTAATTTGTGACAACACAATCTTCATCTCAGTGGCCAGGTCATGACCTCTGGAGTCTTACTCAACAATTGGCGCTCTGCTGATCCTGTCTTCCCGTTACATGCAGCCTGGGTCAGTTGGCCTGTGATGTTTGACCAAGGCTCCTAAAGGGCTAACAGAATCACCTAGAAACACCCCCAACACACAAACAGGGCTGACGGCCCAATTGCGGCTACCTCTATTCTGAGTGGTGGTCAGCTGTGAGCCCAGTAGCATTGACCCATGAGTATGTTTGGCCCCCTTTTTCAACCTGATCCAAATGGCACCATATTCCTTAGAGGTCCATCCTCACTCGCCGTGGTAAAGACAACAATAGGCTCCACGACCCCAGTGGATGTCTATAGATACCTCACTGCTTTAGATATAACACGCAAATGAGCTAATTGCTCCCGAATTTTTATAATCCCTGCTGGTGTTGATTAAGCCTGTCCTTTAACTTGATGTGGGCGCTGATTGGAGATGTTAACTCAAGGGCTCCACCACATGGCATTTGCCTTTCCAGTCATTGGTAATCTGCGATTGCTTCAATATAGGAAGGAAGAAAGGACTCACTAAGTTAATTTAAGTGATGACAATAGGTCTAATTCTTCTTTGTTAGTCCACCTGCAGCCCCCTCCCCTTCCAGCTGTAAACACTTGATTGACAGTTTGACGATCCCATCAAGGCGGGTTCAAGGTTGCTTGTGCCACATCTGGATTTTCTGCATGCGAAAGCACAGTTTCTCACAAACCCCTCTGCCTATTGCTGAGAACGAGAGCCAACATGCTCCTCCAGTCAGCCCAGTGGAAAAGAATTGCCATTCAAATGGATTGTGTAGATCTGATGTGTTTTACTGTGGATTGCACCAACCCATTGTCTGTTTCTCCTTCCTCCCCAGGGTTGATCAGTCAGTGGCAGGGCGAGCCCAAGGAGCGCGTCATCTCCCTGGTCCTCAGCCACCTCCCTCTGCTGAAGCCAGGCAATGTGGAAGCCAAGGGAGAGTACATGCGCCTCCTCCCTCGCATCCTGGCACACACCATCGAGCACGGCCGCCACCTGGAGGAGTCACGCCAGCTCCTGTCCTACGCCCTCATCCACCCGGCCACCTCGCTGGACGACCGCGCTGCCCTCGCTCTCTGGCTCAACCACCTGGAGGAGCGAGCCGCTGCCCGGGGCGACTCGTTGGAGCGGCCGCCCCCAGCCCCGGCCTCGCACCACCAGACGCCCCCGTCGACGCTCTCCTCGTCAGGTTCCGGATCGGGCTCCGGTGGCGGGCATCTGGGTCACCTTTACCACCACCAGCGCTATGGCTCAGACGACCGGCTCAACGGCTGGCAGGGGTCCAGGGACTCAGGGTTGGGCAGTGGTTGGCACCAGCAGCAGGGGCAGGGAGGAGGGTGTGAGAACGGAGGGCACCTAGCGCTGTACCCATCCTCCTCGGTACCCGGGAGTATCAACACAGTGGGCACGGGCGGCAGCAGCAACACCAGTGAGTGGCTCTTCCCTTTCTCTTGAACTTCATCTACGTCTGTAGAGATGGGATGAGGTCACAATCTTTTATTCATACAACTGTGGCATCTGTGAGCGCACTGGCAGTTTTCTTTATGATTGGCTTCTCAAACAGTGCGATCCAAAAAGATCAGCCAATGAAGTCTGTAGACCCGCCTAGATTGCTAATTGAAAATGGAGGAATCTCTCATTGTAGGAATGTTGCGACCTCTTATCATCACGTCTTGATAGTCTGACATTGCTTGCCTTCCTTGTATCCTCTCCTGGTTGACAGTCTTTCAGAAGCAGCTTTGACTAAAAGTGGGAATCATAGTCTCGTTTACACCAGTCGTTGACATATGTCTTTATGGCAGGGTTTCCCCCAAAAAACTTTCCTCTACATTTATTTTGTTTTTACCATTTGCACCCCCAATTCAGCTGCCATGTTGAATAAGGTGGACCAGATCAGAATAAAAAAAACAGAGATGTGAAATGTCTGTACATTATTAACCTGGCCCAGGCCCGCGAAGGCCTGCCCAACCTCTGTCCATTTACCACCCAGCTGTGGTCGGTAGGAGAAGGCAGGGAAAGGAAGCCATGTACAGTAAGTGTGCCAAGACCGCCACTTGTGGTTGTTTTAGATTTAAAGACTCACACACCTAAAAGCACGTTCAGCAGTTTGCAGGCACTTAATCAGGGCTCCTGAACACTACTGATGAGGTGTTTTTTATTAAAGGAGCAGGACTTGACTCAGGAAAGGACAGTTTAGGATGATTAACAAGATTTCGCACCTCTTTAAGATGTATTGGTAATCTTCCTGTAACAGTTTATGTGAACTGCAGTTCCTTGTTATGTGGCATGGCCTGTTAATTACAGCTAATAACAGCTGATTTGTAAAAACACTGTCATGAAGCATTGGCGGACTTGTTGTGACATTGTTTTAGGGACGGTTGTATTCACTACATAAAAGAATAGTAATCCCCAAAACCTACTCCAAAAGTCAAACAATTGTAAATGGTATGTATATCCAGGAATTGCCATATTTTCATTCAATGTGTTGACAAATGTATATGTGAACATTTTAATGTAGCTACCACAATGCTCTGTTACTGAGGACTGGGATGAATGCAGGTGCAGATGTCAGGAGCAGAACAATGATCTTTGTTGGAACAGTTGGAAATCAGACCTCAGGTATGAAACAGCTTGTTCAAGAGAGGGGGCCATAGTGAATAGTACTGTGTTGTCAGCTTAAAATGAATTGCCCATTTTTTTGTTAAAGATTTCAGTAATATATAGAGTGGACAGTATAGGACCCGACATTGAACCCTGTGAAACTCCTTTGTGGACTACAAGAAATGTAGATTAAATTCCATCAGCTACAGTAGCCTTTGTTTTCTATCACTGTCATTTTGAAACCAGAGGCAAGTGGTCAGGCCCAATTAAAGCATATTTTTTAGTAAGATTGATTGTTTGACTGTATTGAACACCTTTGATAGTCAATAAACAGAGCAACACAGCTACATTTCTCATCTTTAACAATATAATGTATGACCAGTGCAGTTACTCTTTTCTGATAACAAGGAATATAGCTCTTTATTTACCAGTGCCTCCAGGACTTAAACAAGCAATGACACTTCGCTTTGTGATTAGCTGGGTTTAGTCCAACACAGAACTCAACTTGTTAATACTATCTGCTTCCTGTGATTCTCAAGCTAGGTTAAAATCACAGTTTTAATCACTTAATTTGATATCAATGAGGCCAGTTGGTCCAGTAGGTGATTTAGCATACCCTTCTAGGCAGATGTTGGTAATAATACAATTCTTTCCTAATTTTATACTTAAGGCTGGTGATTCAAATTCCAGAAAGGTGAAAGGTTTGTAAAAATTGCCTCACATCCACCTTTTCCCAACCTATCAGCTCTAAATCAAAAATAAACATTAAGTGCAATATCTGCATCATTTGTATTCTTAGGTAACCAAGTGAACATACAAGTATGATGGTATGGTTTGCCTTGCCTGCTAGGTTCTGTAAATAATTAGATAGATTTCATATCCATCTGTAAAATAGCTACATACCTCTTATCAAGTCTACCTGTCAACGGTTATTACTTTTTATGACATGAATTGGAATGTATCCTAAGGGGTTAAATCTTTGTTTCATATGAAGTGTTACAAACATAAATGTTGCATCAAAGTTTGAATAAGAGTTTATGACTAGGCATTAGAAACATCCCACACAAATAAATGTTCTCCCCTGGGAGAAATATGTCAAGTAGTTCTATTTACTTTATCGTGTCCGGAGGGCCAGCAGACTATTCTATTGGTTCTGTGCCAGACAAGCTCAATCAATCTCTGCTAAAGTGTTTGTAATCAACATATTAATGGATATTTACAGTTGATTTTTGCCGCTGTAATCCTGCGATTTCTATGTACAACACAGAAAAAATAAAAGTCAAGTAGTCGGCAGTCCCACACTTCTTCCAATGTGTTGTTCCGTTGAAGAGAGAACGACAGGACCTGAGGGGTCATAGTGTGGTGCGGCCGGATTCCAACCCACTCCGACTCATACGTGTATAGAACATTCTAGGACACCCTAAGCCGGGAACAATGCCGTCACGCAGGTCAACAAACACCAAACAAACCTCAGTCAGCCAGCCAGTGGCCGCATCTGACAAACTCACGAAACATTTCTCCTTTCTGCTTGGCGGTCTAAATGCCAGGTGGGTGTATAGGTCCTTCTGTGTTCTACCACTCCAAAAGCTATTCAGATTTGAACATATCTGTGGTTAGACCAGGATATTTCCAGCTGAAGAATGCAAGGGTATTTTTTTTACTCCGATGGAGACAGCTGAGGATATAAATAAGGACACATTTACAGCTCTGGGCACTGAGCAAGATCCTCCTTTATTTTTGACCAGGCTTGGGAGTTCTAGCAATCCGTACATCACACAAAGGAGTGATTTCACAACTTTACCCTAGAGTTGCCCTTCTTCTGCTAATTATCGGTCACGCTAGGATTTGTTAGCTGGGATTCTATTTGAATCTGGTTTGGGTTGCGTTGAGCAGAGCACACCAGTAAAGTCAAGTTATATAGAACAAAATATAACTCCATGAGAATAAGGATACTTGAGTTTTATATGTGCAATGTGTGTGGCCCTCATGAACTGTCTCTCTGACAGGCCACTTTATTATGGTCATGTTTTGTCGATGAATTCTCTTGCTAGTTTTTTTGTGACTTTATCCACAGCCATTTCTACCAGTGGTGGAGGGAAGGCTGTTCTATGCCAGTGGTTCACATCTCGTTGAATACTCCCACCTACAGAGTTTAGTTGTTGCCCCTGACATACATATCCTTATCACTTCATCGAGGGCCTTCTTGTAAATTGACAGATTGTTCTAGGCTACCCAAGAAGTCTCAAAATCCCCATTTAGGTTAGATGGTTCAATATAGTTTCTCAGAGTGGTCAATTATGGCAGAACAATTATGTGTAGGAATGTTTATTTGCTGTGAAGTCCATAATATTAGGGCTTGAACTGTGGAATAGTAATTCTGTAGAACTATAACCGGTCCATAGTACTCTCCGATTGGGATATTGTCCTATTTCAGGGAAGGGTCTCAAACTACCTCTCTTCACTTTTGTACCTCTTCTCGTCAATCCGAAATAATACATGTACATGTAGCGGCTCCATCTGCTTCTGCGGTCGCCCCCTCATCTTTCACCCCCCACTCCCACCTTCCCAGTCCCATCCCAGGCCAGCACATGCCTCCCCATCCCTTACCCATGTAAGGTAACCTTTGTGGAGAGTCTGTATTTAAGGAAAATGGCTAATATTTAGGGCCTGGAACTTGTAATGTTAGCTGGGCACTTATTTTAAACCAGCCCGTGAAGTCCTATACATAGCCAACACAGTCAGTAGTGCCGCATATAGGAGGAGAAAGAGACTGGCAGGCGGCTCACACAGGCACTCAAACACACAGTCACACATACACACACACAGCACGGGCAGTGGGTACATAAAGACCTCCTGTATGTCTTGTAATTTTGTTCACCTCCTCAGCCCAGCTTGCCCGCTCTGTGTGCTCTAACTCCTTCTGGAAGGTTCCGTGATGCCATAGGAAGGTTCCGTGGGGGTCCAAAGAAAGGCTCACCTGTTGCGTAGGTGTAAAAGGAGGGGAAAATGTATCCACCCCTCTCTCGCAGCCCCCACACCCCCCTGCCAAGTAAACAAATAGGTTGAGTTGTATTTTCTGTGACCAACTCTGCCCAGCAGCCTCCGTCGTCACGGAAGAGTGAAAGCGGTTTAAACGACACGCGTTGGCATAAGGGCCGCTCTCTGGTCAGTCACTACCAGTCTGTTCGCCTACGGTGCAGACAGCAAGAGGCCTCTGGCCAGGGGGACAGAGTGCCGTGAATGGGGTCGGGGGGGGTCATCGTCATCATCCACCATCGTCATCGTCGCCACTAAATTGGTTGTTACACTGAGCTATGGGCGAGGCTGTGGTCTGAACCTTACAATGCCTGTCTATCATGGCATGACTAGCTCTCATGCAAGCAGTGTCTTGTCCTGGCGTTTGCCTGGTTGACAGGACAGCTGAGCCGAGCCCCTTTCAAACTGTCTGGGCCTCCTCCCCCCACTCTCCCTTCCTCCCCTTGTCTTCTGTGTGTCTTGCAGTCCTGTCCGGCGGCGGGCAGCACAGTCCCCTGAAGCGCTCGGTGTCCCTCACCCCCCCGATGAGCGGCGGCGGCTCGTCGGCCGGCTCCTCTTCCACGGCGGGCGGCCACGCCCTGGGGATGGGTCACGGCTGGCTCTCCCAGGAAGACCTGCGCGGGCCCCGGGGGAGCGGAGGAGGAGGAGGGCTGGCTCCCGCTGACCCTCACCACGCACCCCTCTCCCCTCAGAGCAGTGTAGCGTCGTCGGGCAGCGGTGGAAGCGAGCACCCAGAGGACGGAGGTCTTGTGGGAGGAGGAGGAGGAGGCTGCTGTGGAGGAGGAGGGGGAGGCTTGCACCGCGGGAGCACGTTCCATGAGGAGGGGAGCGGCATGAGGGGTGAGTCCAGTACTCCGCCGAGTAGCATGGATATTTTTTGGGGGTGCTAACCGGGAAAGGGGGCTCCTTCAGCACCTCTGGTTTTTTTTTATCCAGTTGACCCAGTCTGCCTCCCACTGGCGTCTGGCAGTTCGATTTGTAGCATTTTCTAGAATTTTCTTCTTGGCTGTTTTCTTGGTGTGCTGGGGACTATTTTCCCAGATGGCAAAGAGGGAATACGCGTGTTCTCACAGGGTGAAAGGACCAGTCCTGTTTGGCTCCTTTTTTTATCTCACATCCCCTTGTAACCTCTGTGCACATTCATTGGTTTACCCCTCATCGCTTTAAGTGTTGAACTGGAGCCAAGGAATCGACCTGCTCTATTCCAGGTGTGCACAAGGCCCAGGACCCCCCAATTCGTTTTCCCGTTTCATCAAAACGAAAATTCCATCCATAACTATACACCGAAAGTCATCTATGGAATCGCAACACACTGGGTCACATGGCGATTTGTGGATGACTGTGTGTTTGTTTTTATCTAACACAGTCCAAAAGTATCTCTGACGTCTGTTTAGTCTGTCCAAGCACTTTGAGTGAATGGCGCAACAGGAAACGAGGCACCTGTTGCTTGGTATTTTAAGTTGTTTTGCATGTGCCTGTGTTAAAGGCTCCAGTGTGGCTTGGCTAGTGACGGAGGGGCGCCGACAGGACGGGAGAAGACATGCTTATATCAGCCGCTGACGCTGTCTTTTTGGGGTGGCTTTTGTTTTAGACCTTGTTTTGTGCTCAATCTTAGGACATGAAAAAGACTGACATCTGGTTCCTAATGCCCTCCACAATCCCTGTAGCCAAAGCTATACGACATTGGAAAATGAGTGGTTTTGGTTGTGAATTGAGAGGGAATTTCCTTTTGTTAACAATTTCTTTGTTAGTAATTGTGGTCTCAACCTTGTCTCATGTCAGCAACTCCTGGCAAGCCCGGTAGAGTTGAATATTGCGACATGCTTCATCCGAGACATGTCGCGCCAAGCCATTTTGCTTCTTTTCATACTGCTTGTCCAACCAGGTGTTTGCCGTATCAGCATGTGAGGTCATGCTCCCTGCGCATAACTACCTTGATTGCAGGTGCCTGAAGATGAGTCACAGAAATTCTTGCCAACATTGCCTCCCCCCCACCCCTTGTGAGATGCTGGCCAATAAGCAGTAGGACTCCCAGACAGTCATAAAACGAAACTTTAGTGAACAGCTCCTCCTGATATCAACGCGCCACCCAGGAGGCCCCGTCTTGCCTCTCGTTTTAGGCAGACGTTTTTTATCTGGAACGTTGGGAAATGTCCGTTTTGCGGAAAAAGATGTGTGGGGGATATGGTGCCATCAGAAATGTTATCTCAACAGCATTTAAATAAATGTAATCATCTTCTGCTTTGCAAAGTCAAGTAGAGTTGATTTAACTTAACCAATACAATTTAGAGGTTCAAATAAGATGAACATTTATTTTGGCTCCATATTGTTTTTTAAATGGCTGTGTATGTGCACTGACCAGTTGACAAAGGTCAGTGGCTTGAAATGAATCCCTGCTGAAGCATTTTCACACATTTCCCCACTTCTTTATCCCAGTTTTTCCCCTAGATTATTGTCCAGGCATGGCGCAAAGGCCCCCAAAGCAACATCCAGGCCCTCTGGGGGCCAGCAGAGTTGGGCAGGGGGGCTCGTCCCAGCTATACAATGGTAGGGGAAACACTGCTTGACCTTCAACAGCATTCAAACCAGTTTCTTTTCCAGATGCCCCTCACTCATACTGTTATTCATCATCCACATTTGCATACAGTAAAGTTAAACTTCTTATCACCAAATGCCCCATGGTTAAGCAAATGGCTCTGAAGTTTACCGACTTAGCTTAAAAGCACTCTAGAAAAAATGTCAATGAAATAAAATGAGCATGAATTGTTTATTATCGAATGCTTTTTGCCCTATTCGTCTTGTATTGCATATAATGTGCGCATACTACTTTGCCCAAATTCACACATACTAGTGCTCCACACACGCACTCATTCATACACTCCAAAACACATGCTGCACACTTCACATACCCTGTTATTGTCACAGTTTTTCACCTGTCTGTTGCTGCCACACAGAGAGGTGCATACTAGTGTTTAAGTTGTGTTATTCAATCTATTTAGAATGTATTGGTATTTACTTAAATATGCCTTTTTTAAACAAGCCCATTAGTAAGCATTTTACTGTTAATTCACACATTGTTATGGAAGCATGTGGCATACTATTTGGTATGATCTCTTCTGCACGTGTTCATTAATTTTTTTAAATTATTTTCCCATTAGTTGCCTAACGGACACGACCCTTAACTTTACCGTAGCCATTTACAGGAAGAGTGAGACAGCTAAGCTGTTTGTGTTACTGGGTAAAAAGCTGAGAAACTGCCAGGATATTTACAGTAAACTCCAACCAGCATAATTTAGATACAGATTGCTAAGCTTTGCTTAGCATTACTCATGTAAACACCCCAACCTTCACACAAACAGTCCTTAGTGTTCTGTAACCTGGCCCGTGAGCACTGCTAAAACGCTAATATTAGCAGTGGTCATCTACGATCCATATGCTGTAATTCATTATGTCCTCAAGCTGGTCTTCAATCAGTATTCCAGCTCTGAAACGTATTGTTAACGCAGGGTTTTAAATGAACGGTTTCTGGTTTTTGTTTGTCATTGCATGCAATGAAAGTTTATTTATTTTTTGCAAGCAGGAGTGAAATACGGTGTTAGGCTAACAGGTTATGTCATCTCATGGGGCCTCTTTTTGCTTCCTTTTGTGAATGTTGTACACCTTATAGTACAACGTCACCAATTCTATGAAGCGTATCTAGAACTGCATTTAATCAGTGAAAGTCTGATAAGGTGATCAGTGTTGCTGTTCCCTCCACACAGCCCTGACAAACCATATAATTACCCTCTAACGGAAACACTGGACCTTAGTAGTCAACTGACGGTCAGAGAACCCAAACTCCTAGCGACCAACCCATACCGCAGTCAAAAGCGGGTCGTGTTCAATTATAACAACTTGTTTTATATCAGGAAGGGCTCATTGATGAAGCGAACAGACACAACCCTACTGCTTATAAACCTCAAGCTATATAGGTCCTGTCCCAAGTAGAGTTCTATATAGGGACTGGTACAATTTGGGATGCAAGCAATGTCTAAGTCACTATGAGCGTTTGAATGGTGAAGACATTATTCCATCTTTGATGTCAAATGCTGACACATTGACTTACTCTAGCTTTGCCTGAGATACGAGGCATTTGTCAAATGTGCCCGTCTGTCCACAGATGTGCCGGCCTGGCTGAAAAGCCTTCGTCTCCACAAGTACGCATCGCTCTTCTCCACAATGACGTACGACGAGATGATGTCACTGACCGAACAGCAGCTGGAATCCCAGGTTAGTGGCTTCAAGAACATGGGCAGATTCATAATAACAATTGGAGTACCTCAAGAAACATACTGGGAATGTTAGTAAAATGTTTCAGGATTGAAAACCATCGTCTTTTGCGTGGTACTTTTCCAACCATGTCTAGTCAATTCAGAGGGTAAACCAAATTCAGGGTGAATGTTTTTAATTGAAAAATTTTGAAGAGATTTGGATACGGAATTTCTGTGTATTATGTTGGTTGTAGTAGAATTTACCCCACACATTTGGTTCTGGTCATTGGTATGTATGTATGTATGTGTGTAAAAATAATGCTGAAAGAGTGAAACAGTGTTGTCTTCCGCAGAATGTCACCAAAGGGGCACGTCACAAAATAGTCATCAGCATCCAAAAACTGAAGGAGCGTCAGAACATGCTGCGATGTCTAGAGAAGGTCAGTGGTGAGACTTACGTTGCGTAATTCATGACGCTTCCAGTGTCTCGTTACTCGATAAAGCAAAATAGGCGGACAAATTAGGTTACAGTTTATTCTCACTTTACCAAAGTTTGGACAGTTGCTCCCCCTTTGACGTCCTCACACACTGCTCTCTGTTCTTGGAAAATAAATATATGGATTTGACTTCCCACAGACACTGGACATAGTTGAACATCCCAACTGACAGACATTTTGGTAGACAGTGTAGTTCATTACTTTGTGGTCGATAGGAGCATGCTATATTGGTCATTGGGTGCCATTAATGAGGCTTTCGTCAAAAGGGCATTATAAAAGGAATAGGGTGTAATTTAGCATGCAACAGGATAGGAGTGTAGATTTTTGTTTAATTTCCCTTAATATCACATGGGCGGCGAGCTGGGCAAATGTTTCCTCCCTGTAATGTCTGGAATAATCTTGCCACAGCCCGTGTGACAATCCTTGGATGATTCTCTGAACAGGACTGAGTGTATTTACATCGCTTACTGAAAAGCACAGTTTGTATGCCATATTTTGAAAATGAATGAAGCACTTTCACAGAGTGTTATATCTCCTCCTATTCACCTCATCTTCTTCCAAACTTTTGTTTCTCTCTCATGACATTCTGTATAACTTTGTCTTCTTTCCCATTACTTTTTACTGTTTCTATGTCTTGTATTATTTTCCTTGATTATCTTTCACCCTTTATCTTGCTTCATTCCACTCTCTTTCTCTCATTCTCTTTCTTCTCTGCCCTTCCAGGACGTGTTGGAGGGGGGTAACTTGCGCGCCCCTCTGGCTGAGCTCCACCAGATGATCCTGACGCCCATCAAGGCAGTGGCTGGTGGTGACGATTCGTCCCCCTCCTCCCCCTCCTCGACTGGACAGCGACCCCTGTTGAGCTCCGAGGGGAAGAGCAGCGCCGCGCCAGGCTCCCACCTGGCTCCCGGAGGGGAGGGGGAGACAGGGACCACCCTCATCCCAGAGGGAGACATCCCTGGCCAGTTTACCCGCGTCATGGGAAAAGGTACCAGGAACTAGTCCATTGACTTAGTAGTTGATTATTACGGACTGAGCAGAAAATAAAGCAATCTGTAAGGAACATAATTTGGTGGAGCATATAACTCAAACAGCACAGTGTCTGGGACTTGTAGAGGGCGGTTCACATTGGCTCAGAACCATTTGAATGGGATGACGGACAGGCTTGCCGTACCTCATAACAATCTAGACAATCATTGTCGTGGGTCGGGCCCCTGCAAGTTCAGTTTTAGTTGTTTGCCTTAATGTTTAGGCAGACTTCCTGTCTGGAGGATACACAGTGCTCAAAAACAGTTAAGAGAACATTAAAACACACACAAAGAAATATTTTAAACATAAAAATCTTTACTGTACATTGTGGAATTTGTGAAGAACAAAATTACGTAACAACGTTCAATGAAAACCAAAATCCCTATCCGATTGAGGGCTGGATTCAATCTCACACCGAAAATCAAAGTAAACAATTGAATACACAGGCTATCAAGTTCAGTGTGCCCTCCTAGATGAGCTGGACTACATGTGCAACCCAAATGGGCTGCAGGTACCGCCTCATGCTACCAGTAGTGACGAGGACACTGGCAAAACAAGAAAAGAATCAGTCAGGAAGGATAAAGAGAGAGCAATTGTCTGTGGCCACCACCTCCAAAACTATTTCTTTTTTCTGGGTTGTTGCCTGTCTAGTGCATTTGTTGGCAGTTTCATTTGCACCAGAAGACGTTATATTGATTCACAATTGTTCATGTTTCCTAACTGGACAGATTGATATCTTTGAAGTTTAAATGACACAGTGTTATACTGTGATGATTACGTTTTCTCTAAATGATTTTGAGCAGTGTAGAATAATTGGATAATCCTGTATGGTAAAAAGTTACGCATTAAATCATGTCAGGGAATAGGGCGCTCGTTAGGATTCTTAAGGTGAAATGAATGGAGCAATTTACAAAAAAGTATTTGAAGTAAACTTTCAGCCATCTGCAAGAAAGCTGAAACTGGGACAGAAGTTCACTCTTCATCATGACACTGACACAAAGTACAAAGCCAAAGCTCCAGTGGAGGGGCTAAGGAGTGTCCCGGTCAGAGCCTGACCTAAATTCAATTCAATATTTGTGGCATGACATGAAGATTGCTGACCAAGGAACGTGGCAGAGCTTGTAAAATATTTCCAACTCTAGGTGTATGAAGTTGGTTAAGTACCATTCCACACTCACAGCTACAATGATTGCCAGAGGGAGGTGAATTTACAAAGTATTATCTCAGGGTTTTGGAGACTAATCCAGTTACAATATTTCATATATACTTTTTCTTCTATTTCAAAACAGGTCCACTTAAGTGACAAGTGGGGAAAACAAATCTTAATTTAGGTGTATGAAATTCTGAGGAGCTGACACAATGAAATGTGAAAAGGGTAGTGTTTTGAAGGGTAGTGTTACTTGAAACCGCTTTAAACGTATAAACATCCTAAACTAAATGATGTCTAACAGAAAAGACCCCCTTAAAATTGTTATAAGGACCATTCTAGTATGTTTTTGGTTCTTGAATTTTCATAACTCCTTCTGGGTTATGTACTGAGCAAACACTGACCATTCTGGAAGAAATGTGGGCTATGGAAATCAATGGGGCCACATTCCCTCCTGCTCAAATCCCTTCTGTGTCCTCAAAGTCCCTGTACTGCAAATGCCCAGCTCTTTGCGTCCACCCCTAAAACTGTGGGTAGCCTATTTTCATCAGACAAGTATTTTTTGGAACCTTTAAATAATGGTTTCATTTTGGGAAATGACAGTCTTACTGCTTTATATTTCCCTCTCTCCCTTTCTTATTGTCCATTCCTCTCCAGTTTGCACGCAGCTGCTGGTGTCAAGGCCGGACGAAGAGAACATCAGCTCCTACCTGCAGCTCATTGACAAGTGTCTTCTGCACGAGGTACACAAGGAACACACCATGCTGTTCTTTATACAGTCCTTCAAACCTTTATGTATTATATTTAAGGATCACTTGTCAAATAAGTTTCAAGGGGAGACTAAGCACACGTCGCCACATTTGGGGACTGGACCTACCATAACCCTGAGTCATGCTTCCTCATTCTGTATTCCAGCAACCTCCCTCCTCTCATGCCTTTTCCTCCCCCATCTCCTCTCTCAGGCATTCACCGAGACGCAGAAGAAGCGGTTGTTGTCATGGAAACAGCAGGTGCAGAAGCTGTTCCGATCATTTCCCAGGAAAACCCTCTTGGACATGGCGGGCTACCGGGCACAGAGGAGGTAGGCAAGATGTCCGGGGATACACACACAGTAAACACAGACACACGTGGAGAGAGTGAGTGACACGCTAACACACACACTCCAGTTCTACAGTACCCACCATCTGTTCTCCGTCTGACCCCTGTCTGACCCTGGCCTCCCTAGCTGTTTTTCAGCCTGCATTTTTACGGCTAGCGCTCATTAGCACTAACACAAACACCTACAGCCCACCGACTCGTGCATTATACAGAGGTCAACAGTTCTCACTGCAGAGTTTAACCTGTGATCAACGTTTCCCATGGTTTCTCTGAGTGGCCTATTGCTTTTCTTCCATGAAGCGGAATTCAGTCCTTTCGAATCACGACTGCTTCTGTCGGTTCAAGCCTCTTCCCCCTGTCTCGCGCAGCAGTAGCAGCACCCGTGGCTTCGGCCAGTCCAACTCTCTCCCCACGGCGGGCTGCGTGGGGGGTGGCAGCTTGTCGGCCCGCCGGAGCCTTCGCCAGTTCCAGATGCCCTCGCGGAGCCTCCCCGGCGCGAGGCTGGGCCTGCTGGGCCCGGCCGGCCTCCTGGGTCCCACACCACGCAGCGCCAGCAGTACTCCAACAGGCCTCAAGCAAGGACGACAGGTGAGGATACTCAGCAGTTAACCACTCAGCAATTAACATGTCTTCTATCCTGTTGTTAATTTGCTGAGAGTCCTTTGAGCCAGGGACCAAGAACCATCTAGTGTTGGACGTCCAACCAACTCACAGCTCCACTCCAATATTTGCTATTTTGGGTGTATTCATTTGTAGTGTCAGAATTCTGAAGTCTGAAGATGTCCAAATTGAATTCCTGGCTTTGCCTTCTCACAACAACTTGGTCTTAGTAGGTTTGGGAGAGTGAAAGTGCACATCTCTAATGAACATCTCGCCAAGCCTCACTTGTGTTCTCAGTCAACTTACCTGGTAATATAAGGGTCAAAGAAAGTCCGATTTGTTTTGCAACAGTATTAGACAATTGGTAATTATACAAAAGACACAACACTGTTGTATTTGCCCTTTAGTGCGGCTGTGAATGCACCAACACACAGATGGATTTAATAAAACGGGGAAGAATTACAACTTGGTCCAGCAATTCTACAAACGGCCCCCAACACAGATAAATGGAAAGCTTCCAGCCACATACTTCCTGTCAGCGTCAGATTAATCCTTCCCTGTGATGTACCTGCTTGTGGAAACCTTGTCATACGAGCCATACGAGGGGGAGAATGCTACAGCGAAGGCAGCAGAAGGCTGTGTCTGCGGCGCGTCTATTGAAATTGCTGGAACTCGTAGGCAGGTCACACGCATTCCACGGGCCCTGCGTCACCAATGCACATGTGGAACGCCTCACCGGGGTGCGCGACAGTGATAACCCGGGGGCCTTCGCACGCGTCTGCTCCATTCCCGTCAGGATTTTCTCCGGGCATCTTTACAATGGGAGGAAATTCCAAACTTCCTCCACAGTCTGCGGAGCCTCTCGCCATTCGTGTTTTCGTCAGGGGATCGGGATCGAACAGGTTTGGGAAGTTTGTATTAAAGGAAAAGATGGAGGGGAAAAGTAGAGAGGGTGAGTCATAGTTGGGGGGTGTAAGGGGAGGGGCGACAGGGAGTGATGGGAGGGGGAGGAGAACAGGGGAGAGAGTGAGCTAGTCAGAAGCAGTGAGAACAGTGCACAGGCATTTCCTGTTTTTCCCTGGTACTCTGTACGGGAGGACCGAGAAGGGGGGAGAGCGAGACCGAGCGAGCGAGAGGGCAGAGAGGGGTGGAGGGTGAGAGACCAAGCTGGAGAAAGCAAGGTGGTGGGGGGGAGAGGTGGGGGAAATGAGGACACAGAGGAGGTTGGATAGTATAATTGGTAGGTTACAGAAAGGAATCCATGCTGTTAAAGAGTCAGGAGTTTGAGGCTAAACGGGGAGAGTGAAATTGAGGAGGGATGAAGGAAAAAGTGGGAGAGTCTCAAAAACGAGTCAGTAGTCTATGTAGTTCAAAGATGGACACCTTGGATGTGTCCTCCATTTATCCAGGCATTGCCAAGTGTGCATTTAATCATGTGATGAAGATGTTTGTGGGGAGAAAATAGGAAGACATTGTGATTGACTCCATCTGTAAACCAACCGGCATACTTTTAATACAAACCACAGTGTTATGGGCATTTTATTTATTCTGGGGTCAAGTGCATATGAGAAGCAAATGATTGCCAATATAAATTAATACTCATGAACTTTAATGATATATTGTGATGTACTCTAGTTTATCTGAGGCAGGAGTCTCAAACCACAATCTGGGATTTGAATTATCTGTGGTGTCGCAGGGATGTTATCATATTTCCCAGCAATGTCTGGGAGTGGTTAGATTTGTGGCGCCCATTATTTGTTCAGGTGGTCTGTTTCCGTTGCATAACAGCATACTTTTTTCTTTCATTTGTGAATGACATTGATACAACAACTATCAATATAGGTGATGATAACTAACTTTTTCATCAAGTGAAGACAAGAGAATTGTGGAATCTACCAGGAAAAGTCGCAATACTGTATAACTGTAAATTAAATTCATAAACGTTGCGCTCAATAGATTCAAACACTGTCTACAACCACTACGCCACAGCATTACACAGAGCAGTCTCTAGACAACATTGACCATTGTGTTGAACTGACAAAAGTTATTTATTAATTTTACCTCCACAGTAGGGTCTGTGAACTGTATGGCTTTTGTCACTGGCTGTTGTAACAGCGTATTAGCCAGTAATAGGCTGATTAGTATCTACTACGTTTTTAGGAATATTTATCAGAATTGAGCAATTGCTAGCGAGACTGAAGATTTTCTAGCAATTGCTAGCGAGACTTTTCCAAGCTAGAAACAGTCGCAATATAACCGTATACAGTTTTAGTTAAGGCTTACTATACAGTAACTACTATGTTGTAGCAAATGTATTTGTCTATCCTGACCCAAAACGCATGCGCGGATGCGTACTTCAAAAATCCACCAGAAACAGTCCCAATATAACCGTAAACGGTTTTATTCCAGGCTTGCTATTGTGTAGATATTGACGACTTTAGCCAGCGACGTTTTCGTCTATACGGAATTATTCATAATGCGTAATTCACGTTGCCTGAGAGAACCGAACGCGGGACCTATAGTTTGCATGTCAGCATCTCTAACCACTACGCTATTTATCAAGAAGTACTCGCTCAGTAAGAGACATTTGCTCTTCTTGGCCAACTCTTCTTATGCGGTCCAGCAAAAATGATTAGGAGACAGGCAGAGTATCACCAGGGAAGATAACCCACCGTTTACATGTCTATGGGTTACAGACTTCTGGGAATTATTGCATGCGAAGGATATGTGTCACTAACCATTAATTCTGTTAATCTTTTTGCCGGACCACGTAAGTCTGTAAGTCCGTAAGTCACGTAAGCTGGTCTAGAAGAGCGAATGTCTCTTACTGAGTCTGTCTGTCCATGACTAGAGACCCAGGATATGGAACTCCTGTAACAGTCAACACACATGCCTGAGGTTCAGAACAGACAAGAACTTCGCTGGCCATAACTTTATGTAGCTGTGTAATAAGAAGGCTCAAATAAAACAGTTCTGATGGCTATAAGGGTTTGTTCAAGGTAGACAAAAACTTCGAAGCCTACACGATTATCTCGTCTCTTTACTTGACAAAAAGTCAGCTATCGTCAACTATATTGATAGATACTCAATGTAATTCACGAATTTGCTGCTAAAGCGGCCAGTGGTAAAAGAGGATTTGTTCAGAATAGACAAAAACGTTGCTGGCTGTAACCTTCTGTAGCTACGGGATGCATAAAATGAAACTGTTTACTGTAGTGTTGGCCAAACAAGGCATCATTAGCGTTATTTTAGCAGCAGGAGATTATGCTGGCAGCACTCAGATTTTCATGATCACAATAAAAGCCTATCATTGACATTTATAAGGCCATAGAGTGACCAATCTAGTATGTAAAAAATAACAGACCAGAACAACATTGGAACAGACATTAAACATAAAATGACAGACTCGATTGTTAACTATATCGCCTTATATAGATCAAGGATAGCTTTTATTTTGAAGAAGAAAATCTGAGTTATCGATGCTAGCATAATATCCTGCTGCTAGAACAGCCATCACTTGTTTACTGTTATATTGCGACATTATCTGGTGGAATTTCAAATTATGTCTTAGCATTTCTTCAGGTTAGTCAAACACTTCGCTGGCTACATGATTCTCTCGTCTTTTCACCTATATTGATACAGTAGTTATTGTATCAATGTCATTCACGAATGGCAAATAAGCTGTTAATATGGCCAGTGGCAAAAGCCATACAGTTAATAGGTGGTATTTGTGGTGGAGGTAAACGGAATTAGAAACGTTTTAAATTTTACCTCCTTAACGTCCCTCCTGTTAACACAGCGTAATTGCATCTAGCAACATATTACTGGCTAATACGATTTTAGGCCAGTGACAACGCATACAGTTCATAGATAATATTTGTGGTGGAGGTAAACTTCATAAGAAACTTTACTCAGTTTAACACGATGGTTTATGGTGTCTAACAAAATATTCAAACTTTACGTGATGTTAATGCTTGACAACATTGTATAATGTCAATATGGTATTCTGATACCAGGCAAATGGTTACAGACACAGCCCTACACGTGGGTGACCTAGGTTAGAATCTTGAGAGGGCAGCCATGATTATCACTTTCTATTGTGGGCGGACTGAACTAGCCTTGCCTGGTTTCTTGTTTGCTTTTGGCTTCCTAAAATGGGAAGACTATGTAAAAAACAAGCTATGATTTCTGATAAGGTATGATTCATCCAATGTGGATCAAAAATTGCCCTTATTAAAGCGGCCTTTAGGCTCAAACTGCATCATGTTAAATCCAGGGTGTTGGAATAAAGAGCAAAAATACAGAATGACACATTATTTTGGGGTTCCTGTATATTAACCTGTTTTCATGGTCTTTCAACTTAAAACACCTATTTTTTAACCAAATACTTTTGAAAACAAAATATGTATTTTCAGCCAGACCAGTGTATAATGTGCATCTTTGAATGCGTCCTCCTTGTAGGGCGAGCGCTCTGTTGGCTGTCTGTGTGACTGTCGCTTGTTCCAACAGGGTCTGTGGTTCGCCAACCCTGGGGGTAGTAACAGCATGCCCAGCCGGACCCACAGCTCAGTGCAGAGGACCCGTTCCCTTCCAGTTCACACCACGCCACACACCATGGTCATGTTCCAGCAGTCTGGTAAGAGTACACACAGCTGTTTATTATCGCCTTGTTCAAGGGCACCCTCTCGGTCTGCCTCTGTCTCTCTGTTCATTCATTTTACCCCTTCTCTTTTTCACCCTTCATTTTGTCATTTTCATTACCATCTCACCATGTCTTAAATACCAGATCTCTTACTTGCTAACTATCCCCCATGCTGTCCTCGGGGTTAGTCTGGTGACGGACGCTTTACACAGGAACCTGTACACATACAGCAGTGCTGTTGCCACTCTTGATGCACAGTGTTTAGGAGGATGCCGTGTCTCAGCGAGCCTTGACTGAGGCCAGTCAGCAGCATTGGCATGCAGAGACTGCCTGTGGTGGCCTCTCCCACACCGTAACCCCCGTCGCCAACCCTGGTTGGGCTCATAGAAATGACCAGAACACAGACACCAATCAAGGCAATGTTCTACTCAATGGTGGTTCGGTCTGTGCTTCTATTTCTATGCTTTAGCCGCAGGACAGACTTGACATCAATGTGACAGCAGGGAGTTCCTCCTCTGGCATGTCCGGTGTCTTTTAAAGTTGGCAGTTTAAGGGAAAAAAGTCTGTATATGAGCGCGTAAGGATGGAGGAGAGGAAGGAAGGAACGAGGGGGCAGAAAGAAGAAGGTAGGGAAGAGGGATGGAGGAAGATAGGGAAGAGTCAACTACAATGATCCTCTTTGTGCTGGGTGGCTCAGGCAACCTGGCACACACTCCCTGCCCTCCCTCCCCCTCCATCCCCCTCTCCCTCGGACAGCTCTGCAGAGTCATACAGCCCATGCAGTCGGGCTGGAGTGGGAGCGGGGCCAGAGTCTGTAGCTGCCTGGAAAGCTAGGCCTTGGCTCACTCTTTCACTCCCTCCTGCACTCTCTGTCTTTCTCGTTGTCTCTTTATCTCTCTGTCTTTCTATCTCTTACATTGACACTTGACAGATTAAATGCTTGATCAAAGCGGAGGCAAACAGGCAGGAAGAATGAGGGGGAGGAAGGAAATGTGTGTGTGTGTGTGGCGGGGGGTTGGAGGAGGTCAAGATTTGGGGCCTAAAAATAGCCAGCGGTGGACTGTTCCGTCTGTCCAGCGCTCTGAGGTGGCGGGGCTAACTCAGCTCTTCTCTCTAGCCACAAGGGATTTTGAAATCTGCCCTCTGACGCGTTCACTCAGCTAAAGGCGTGGCCAGCAGGCGCAGCTTAAGCCCAGCCGTTCGCCTCCATATCCCCTCTGTGATAACTAGCTTACGAGCCGAGGCGTCTTCTAAGCCAGCAAGTTAGCAACTGGCCCCTCCATCACACAATCACTTCTGGTTTAGGGGTCCCCCTTGTGGCAGAACTTTGAACTTGAGAAGTTGACACACCTGACAAAGGAGTGCAACTGGCTGTTGTCTTAATTGTGTGTGTGATGTGGAGACAGTTGGTTAATTGGCAATGTGGGGTAATGTGATTGAGCAGGGCACGCGCCTCCAGTTGAATGGACACCAATAGGCTTACAACATATAGATTAACATGATTTCAGCTCCTTTTTCCCCTTGGACAGATAGGACTCTGGGGGGGTTTGCGGAGGACTGTGAAGTCGTATTCCGTACCCAGGTGTTGTCACAATCACGTCATTGTTCCTGTGTTGTCCAGGTAGTTAGTGTCATGTAGGTTGTTGTGACGCTGTGTCATTCTACAGATCTCCAAGTGCCGGTGACCGAACCAGACATCAACAACCGTCTGGAGTCTCTGTGCCTGAGTATGACAGAGCATGCCCTGGGAGGTAGGTGAAACACAAACATCCACAAGCCGTACACACTCTGTCCAGGCACTTCTCGACTTGATTGTCAATGGACACACAGAGACGCACAGTACCTAATATAATCCACAAATTACATTAAAATCATAAGGATTCAAAGAACTGAAGCATGACTACCTGCAGTTGTGGACGGTTTGTTCCGGAGACTTGGACATTTTAATATTGTGAGAGAAGATGTTGCCCACAGAGTTGCAATTTTGAAAGAGAGCTCTTGGTTCTATTTCTGATCTCATCTCCTAACACACATGGACCCAGAACATAATTGAGAATCTGACCATTTGCGCAAGACTTTAGGGTTAACCCAGTTTAGGACTCTTCTTCGTGTTCATCCGCTTATCCATTGTCGGGTCATGGGGGCAGCAGTTCCAGCAGGGGACCCCAAACTTTCCTTACCCTAGCTACATTTGCCAGCTCAGACTGGGGGATCCTGAGTCATTCCCAGGCCAGTGTCGAAATATAATCTCTCCACCTAGTCCTGGGCCTACCCCGAGGTCTCCTTGCAGCTGAACGTGCCTGGAACACCTCCCTAGGCGTTCCCTGGAACAACCACCTCAACTGGCTCCTTTCGATGCAAAGGAGCAGTGGCTCTACTCTGAGTTCCTCACGGATGACTGAGCTTCTCACCCTATCTCTAAAGGAGACACCAGCCACCATTCTGAGAACTCATTTCAGCTGCTTGTCCCCGCAATCTAGTTCTTTCTGTCATAAGTGAGGGTAGGAATGATAATTTCAGTTTAAGACTATATAAACAATGTCCTCACTGCTGGTCTGTCCATGACGTCTGACCCAAGGTAATGCCTCCTCTACACCGCCTGGCTGACATGGAACAGTTCCTTCTCTACATTGCCAGGCTGACACAGAGCAGTTCCTCTTGTATATCGCCGTGCTGGCCATGACCTCCGACACAGCAGTACTTCGCTAGTTGGGGCCACGCACTGTCAGCATGTGAGCATGGTGGTGACTACCAAATACCATAATGAGACTGAAATGAAACCCACGGCACACATAGCTTACATAAACAATCCAAGAAAAGGAATGTCAACTCTGGAGTTTTCACTACTACATAAAAAAAAAAGGTTACTGGTGAGACAAGAGTTGCTTAGTCTTCTGGGACATTCTGATGCCTCATCAGAATGTTACTGTAACACTAATGAAGCTTGCAACATATACACCAAAATGTAGCCTGCTATCAGACCTGGGTTCACAAAAACTCAGTATGGGTTATCTGGTCTTGACTGTTACATTTGAACCAATAGAAGAGTCCCTGGCGTGAAGATTCCTCCTGCCTCACCCTCCAGATAGGCTAAAGCAATCGTTCTAGGTATTTGAAGTATTTCACACCGTGTTTGAGACCATCTTTTAGCTATGGCTTTGGTTGAACTCCGCTATGAATGGAGGGGGAACCGGAGTAGAAGGGAGCAGGATAAACTCAATAACCATTCCCATGTGAACTGGGAGTTTAGCTTGGAGAAAAAGGCACCGTTTTTTTCCCTCTTTTTCCCCGGCCTCGCCAGCACAGAGCCAGAGACAGTGGCTCTCAGTGCTGGCGTGGAGCTGGGGGCGGACAAGAGATGCTTTGTGTGTGTGTGTGTGTGTGTGTCTGTTTGTGTGTGTGTGTGTGTGTGTGTGTGTGTGTGTCTGTTTGTGTGTGTGTGTGTGTGTGTGTGTGTGTGTGTGTACACATATACACCCAGGCCTGGAGCAGATGTGGGTAGCTGAGGAATCCCAGTCCAAGACGGGACCCTTCCCCTCTACTGTATCTTTCATTCTCGCTCTCTCAATCGCTCTCCTTTACGCTTTCAAGTATCTGTCATAAATGGATTACCATGTGCCCTTGTTTCCGAGTTCAGTAAATATTGTTCAGTACAAAGCTCAGACATCCTCAAACACAGCACTACTGTATGGCGGCCAACCTTAAAAATGACCAAAATCTCGACAGTGAATTACCCAGTACTTTCCATAATAGTGACATGCTTACAGACCTACTAAGCAGTTTTGTGGCACTGAAAGAATGGGACATTCAATTTGGTGACTATTTCATTCAGGCTAGCTGAGAAGGTTGAAGTTAGCAGCATTATAAATTGCCTGTTAACTCTACACCCAATGAACATTTTCAGTTTTTCGTGTCTGTGACTCCGACTTTCATACATTTACATTTTCTACATATCATATCCCACAGGTGGATTTATTTCTTATTGAAAAATGAAGAGATAAGTTAAAAATACAAAGCCATCACAGGTAAATCAGCATGTAACCCTCTTGTTAGGCCAGTCCTAAATGATTTCAGAATCACTTATTGGCCTCTGTGTTAAATTGTAGTACAACACAGGATTTCACCATTAATTCAACAATTTGTCAGTCCTTGTGGACACTGAATTGCAAAGCAAATTCTCAACCTTATTTACACATTTGAATTTACAATGGCATGTACTGAGAAACAAGCTAAGAGGAAGGTTAGAGCTGACAAAATGAGGCTTATGAGTACTCTGCAACTTGACCAGCCCCTTAAAATAAACTGGAACCCTATTCCCTTAGTGGACAACATTTTGGACCAATGCCCATAGAGCTCTCGTCAATAGTGCATTATAATCCTGGGGATTTGAGTCCTGAATGTTGATTGGCTGAAAGATGTGATATACGTATTGTACACCCAATGGCATACAGTAAAATATGGCAAAAATATTCTTTACTTAATGGTACTGCTGGTCATAAAGTACAATTCTGTCTGAGTAAAAGTGATTTTTAAATAAGTAGCCTTGGTTAATATTGCGCTTTAATCTGTTAGTCATTGTATAATAATATATAGAGTACAGATCCAAAACAACAAACCGTGTCACTGTCTAAGTACCTAAGGCCTGCGCCGTGTACACGGCTCAACCAGTGCCTCGGCCAAACGCATCAAGTTCCTCTGTGTTTTCAGCTGACTTAAAGCCCACTGTGTCTGAACCGTCTGTCCGATATGACGCCCTAATCCCTTTGTGGAGCACTCCCTGCAAACAGGGCTCATTGGGACAGAACCAAGGAATGAACTGTTAGTACTTTCTGTTTGTCTGGCCAGGCCAGATGCAAAAAACATATATTTTTAACACCACATCTGTGTTTTCCCAGTTTCTATTCATCCTATCTGATGGTTTGTCTTGTGCCCCTCTCCATGTGTCCAGATGGAGTCGACCGCACATCCACCATCTGAGAGGAGGACTTTAAAGGAGAGCCCGGGAGATAGAGCTGGTCCCAGGAAGCTCGCCGCGCAACCAAAAGTCTTTCCCTCCCCATCACCACCTCCACCCACACACACACCACCCTGCCCATCAGGTGCCACTAGAGCCAATGGGAGAGGTCAACTAGAGGTGAGGGGCGGAGCCGCGCCACGACGAGCCAATCCTCATTATTAAAACGTCTGATAAACAGCTAACATAGCAGCACATCGGCACATTGCCATCACAACAATAACACGGCTAGCCCCCAGCACAACTCAGAAGAATCTGGGCTTTACTGATGGACAACAATGGCAGTAAA
This sequence comes from Esox niger, assembly GCA_016801105.1. Taxonomy (NCBI): domain Eukaryota; kingdom Metazoa; phylum Chordata; class Actinopteri; order Esociformes; family Esocidae; genus Esox; species Esox niger. Next base: position 74,835 of record JACXGJ010000887.1, on the reverse strand, counting down.
GGTTCCTTCAACACAGTGATGCTCCCAGCAGACCTATCCACTACAGTGCCTGAAGACTGCCCTCTGCTGGGCTGGAGGAGATATAGCAGCACTGGGATCAGCATCAACCAACAACTGATTGGCAGACCCTGGGGTGGTTGACAAGAGTATGCATTATTGGCACTGTAGTACTATGCTACAGTGTTTAAGACAGCACTGGGATCAGCATCAACCAACAACTGATTGGCAGACCCTGGGGGCGGTTGACAAGAGTATGCATTATTGGCACTGTAGTACTATGCTACAGTGTTTAAGACTGTAGTGTCATCTGTAGAGCCAGTCCCCACAGACCCAATTACTGACCAGTAAAACCGCTCCCACAGCGGTCCGAATTCGACCGGTCGTAGCTTTTATGACGTGTCACTGAGCCAAAAGACAAAACAAATAAACAAACAAACAAACTGGGACATATTAAGAGAAACCTTAGCTTTCCTCCCGCAGTTTGGTCAAGCTTTAGGGAGAACAATTTTCAAATGGCTATAATCTATATAGGTGGAAGGGGGAGCATTTATACACGTATGTATTGTTTACAGAAGCCTCTACTATCAAGGGTACCCAAACATTTGTACATTTCAGGTATGACATCACTTTTATTTGACTTACTAATTAGGGGGGGGCTTTTATGGACTCACAGTCGCTATTATTATACTTTATAACAGACTTATTTCATTGTTTGCTTCTATTTTTTGATCAACAGTGTGATAATGAAACACTAATAAAGGAAGGGGGTGGCAGAAATGTGCAGAAGGAAAAGAAGAGGTAAAAAAGGAGGGAAGTGTAGAGACAGGACGGTCTGTGTCAAGTGATTTGGAAGGAGAAGAGGATGTTAGTAGTGATGGATTCAGATCAGAGGCAGGGACTTTGATTTGAAACACGGCAAAAGGAAATGCTAAGTAGTAGAGTTCTGGTGAATTGATGTTATGGACTGGCCAAGGGTGTCTTGCTTTTAAATAATCTTAGCAAAAATCGTTCTTCTTTGTTATTTGCAGACAAATGCATTGAAAGTGCTGTTTATTAAGTCTGGCCATGACTGGACTTGGACAAAGGTCTTGAAACAGGTGCACGATGTTCACAATGTGATCTAGTGTCTAATTAACGCCAGTCATTGTTTGTGAGGAACATTTTCAGTTTGTCTGGTTTTAAAGAGAATAATTTCGGATTAATTGTGTTTGAAGTCTAGGGTTTTTGCGTGTTCTATGCTAAAGCTTTGCGTGTTCTATGCTATCTATACCCATCTGTCTAGGACACAGGAGACGGTCAAAGTACTGAACCACGGAGAAATGAGGGGACACTAACCAATGACAAACACAGAGGACTAGAGAATCAGAACATCACGCTAGTGCATTTGAACCAGGAGGTTGCTAAGGTTTCCTTTGACTCAAGCAGCATGGCAATGTCAGTCTATGAAGGGTTTAAACTGAGTTTTACTTCCCGAGATTGTTCACTTTTTAGTACTTGTCTCCACCTGGTGGTCAAAAGCAGTTAGATATAGCCAGGCACTTAGATCTGTTGATTTTAATTGGAACTAGGCGTTTTGTACTTTAATTACTTTCATTTTCTTTGTCTTAATATGTGTCCCTGGTTCCGTTTTGTCTGCATGACAAACACTAACGTTAGGTTCTTGTTAAAATAAGCTCTTTAAAGCTGAGCTGGAACAGCTTGGTTGCATTGTTACTAGTCATTGCATCACTGTCAATAGTGGGTTTTATGCATGAAAGGTCATGCTGATGTTTTGAGCCTGACTGGGCATCCTGGTTGGTGTTTCCCAATTTTGAATCTATTTAGAGTGATGGAAAAAAGGTGTTTTGTAAGGTTTGTGGCGATAATTTTTCTTTTGCTTTCTTTTAGTTTGTTTTTCATTAAGTGTTTTTGTTTTTTATGCTCTGCCCTCAGTGCCATGATTTTCTACAGCTTATCCATCAGCAACAGTGCCAAGTATAAATGCCAAGTATGTGCAATAGGTTTGCGACAGAGGGGAGAATGAGAGGTTCAGAAGGGACTTACTACAGAGGTAAACTCCAGTAGAAAGACAAAGCCAGCTTCATGCCAAACACCCCCCCCCCCCAAGTGTGCATTGAACTGAAGCTCTCAGACTGAACCATCTTGTCAAACGGTGGGGATGACCTCTGTCAACCATTTTGTTATCAAAATGTCACTGATGCCTGTAAGCCATGTTACAGAGTCAGTCAAACATCACTGCTTCAGGAAGTGGGCTCAGAAAACACATAGCCTTAACCAGGACAGGGACAGGAAAATTGCATAAAGCATGGACTGGCTTGGGCCCTTTAGTGGCATGGCTTGGGAAATATTACGTGGCAACATGGTATGTATTGTCACACTGATGCTGCAATACATGGTAGGCAGCCACTTGTCACTGCCATATGAATCTATACTATTAGCAGATTGAAATCATTATTTATTATTCTTTTTTTCTATTACTGTTGCAGAGGTGATTATTGTATACATTTAGATGTATTATTTAAAGTACCATATGTATTAACTTGCTATGTATGGCTGGTGACCATAAGTACATCTCAAATATTAACATAGTTATTTTTGTTTTGTTATTTGTTTTGAACGACAGTATAATCACAAATGTTTTTTATTTGATAGTGGAGGAAATTATTGGGTTGTTGTTGGATGTGAATTTCTTTTGACGCTTTAGAAACGCTTGTATCTTCCTGGTTGGCCAATAGGCTGAAGGTGGCTCTTTCTAAAGCTAGGAAGGAGCCGGTTACCCCCTAAATACTCTTTCGGTCACGAAGTTCACTTCTTGATTGAGCCACCAGCAAAACAAACTGGATAAGGGGTGACGGCCCTTTGAAACATTGCCAAATAGAACAAGCGACAATAAACCTCAGAAGCTGGAGGTCCAGTGGCCCAGCTCTATGGGAATTGTCAGCCAATGCCGAGCCGAATGCCAGCCCGTGGCTAGTAATGGCATCCCATTGGACGTGGCAACAACTGTAGGTTGTCAGAGGATAGAGAACGAGTGGGACGTAGATACACTAACCACTGCCAATTAGGTTGTGCGCTTATACTGTGTGTCTCAGAGCAATGGAGCAAAGGTGGTAAACAGAATAGCAGTGAAACAGTAGTGAATGTCGTTGATATTACTGCAGCTGTGGGAGAAGTAGCGGGAGAGAAGTAGCGGGAGCAGGAGTGGATCGGACTCCTCCGGAAGCTGCTCACCTCATGTGTCACAAAAAGAATACATTTTTTGGTTTTCCAAAATGCATCAAAACTAGAGGGCTGTCCACGCTCTTGGAACGAGAGAGATCCGCTGACACACTGCAGTATTAACTGTTAGATGAAAACCGTGATATTCCAAATATATTATTATTTAATGTAGTGTAAATGAAGACTTGCGCAGTTTCCGATTATTTTTTTTACTCAATTTGTAAGACTCTGCACATAGTCAGATATCGCATCATTATTCGATGGCGAGACATTTTTTTGTAAATTCGAGAAAGCATCCATACTGTAACAAAACGTCTACCGCTTTACTGTGCTATTTGTCTGTTTTTGTTATCAGAGCCGATGTCCTGTATTGACTGCAGGCTTACATATATATTTGAAGAAGAAAAAAAATATCCTATGTTTAAGAAAAAAACTTGAAAAGGCAAAAAAATCATAAAAATTGAGGGACTAAAAAAGAAGAAAAAAGTAATTTATATTTTAGAAATGCATGCATGAGGCTGGGAAGTCATATTTAGAATAACAAATGGCAGTGCCTTTTTTGTACTCGAGACATTTACCCAAAATGTAAATGATTTTATATGGATTGTAATAATATTACTCAAAGCAACCCAGTTAGAGCTGTGTTGACAGTCAAAATGGTGGCATCCTCCGAACTGCCTAAGAGTTCCTCTACGGGAATTCAAAACTGTTCTTTCTGGTGCCTCGTTGCAGACAAAACAACATGGAACACTTCTTCTAGCTGGCCTTGTGTTGTCAGTGTATTTTTTGTTGTTTTTCTGTAGGTACTTTTCAATGCTGATATGAAGTTATGAATTATACCTGTATGTTCAACAAACAGATGTAAATGTTTTTTCTGTGGGGGCATGTATGAGAGGGAGTGTGTGTGCGTCTTGCAACTGTGTAAAATGTATTCTAAAATGTACCAGAAATGCTGCGACTTGGCATGACCTAATCAAAAAAAACAGTAGGCTGTTGCTTTTTGTCCTTTTGTTTAGTAATCAGAGGATGACTGAATGTGTGGCGTTATGCAGTGCAAATGGGATTGTGTATTCACTGTGCCTGCCACTTAGCAACACATTAGGGCCAACGGTCAGTTCAGAGAGAACCATGGTCCACTTTATAGATCAAGTCTCTCTAAAGAGCCATTTAGAACTGGGCCAGTATGTACAAACATACCATACACAAGTCTAAGTAATATTGCTGATCCAGAATCTGTTTCGCCTTACAGATCCTAATTAATACAATTATACAAGACACTTTAAATTCAGGCCCTGACACCCAGCCAAAAGCCTGTCTCAGGTTCTGTGTTCCTGTAGCTACTTGCGTTGGGTAGGTTTTGGCTTGTAAGTGTCGGATGTTCATCTGTTCTGTTCTAAATGGATCTTTCGAGGAGTTCCTCTCTAAATGTATTTTTCTTTGTCGGTTTTGGGTGTGGTTGCTATTGATTCCGAATGGGAGAGCTGCAAGTGAGTGAAAGACAAGTAATGAGTCGATTGAATGTTTTGTGTTGTAGTGTCTGTTCAAATGCTTGACGTCTTTGTGATAACCACAGACAAAAAGGTATTAAAGAATAACTTGTAAAATTGTCTGGAGATACTTCATGTTAGCAACAGTTTGTACTTCAGTCATATTTTGAATTCTGGGAGGTGCACCGTAGCGGGAAAATGTGACTGGCTGCTCCTCCAAAAGATCACACCAATCAGAGAAGCTGAACCACATCCATTAGACCTGCTGCCAGTACGCCGGCCCCAATATGTGGGCCAATAAGGGGGACAGCGTTGTTACACAAAAGCAGCTCAAAAAAGCTGAGTCATTCTCTAGAAATCCCTGCAACCCCATTTTCTTACCCATAGAAATTACACAATGTTCAGAGGGTTGTTTAAAATCAATGAATAAGCCAGCTAACTTTGATGAGCCACCGGAAAAAAAGATTGAGGGGGCAACAATTTTTGTCTGTAAAAAAATACAAAAATGTGTATGTTTAGGGAGGTGAGGGTTCACTATCTTAGACCTTTAACATCCTGTTATCACAATCAGTTATTTGAACAATCTGCACCAGTTTAAATAAAGGCACAATTTCAATGTAGGCAAGAACAGGATGTTAAAACAAGATATGAACAGATTTTTACAAAGAAGACTGCAGTAGCCAGGGTCACAGTCCTCACGGACACATTTCTTTTTATTGGTTGAAAACTATCAAATTAACACAGAGTCAAATAAAAACTATAAATTACAGTGGCGAAGGTGCCCGAGGAAGCAAGTCTTACTAAAGAAGGCCACAGAGACAATGCAGTAGCTGTCTGACCTGGTGCTCATCTCCCACCCTTGACACGCTCCACTCAAACTGAACCCCCAATAATCAAAGTTAATAGGTGGTTATTCTATTAATATCCCTCAATTGCTAAAGAGGTTGAAAAAATTATGAGATTGAAAATACTATGCTCAGAACACACAAACAGACCACATGCAATTAATGCATATATATAGTATATGAGACATAGCAGAGAGGAATGTTCTGTACTCTCCTTTTTCTACATTTAAAAGGTCAATTGAAACGTATTTACGGACACATTAATTAACTGAAACATTTATTTACTCACACATTCATATGTTCAAGGTTAACAGTGTTCCTTTACCAAAGAAATTAGGGATGCCAGACAAATGCGGTTGACTCCAGTCTCCAACTCATTAGTCAGAAGATAATTTTTTGTATTGTGAAAAAAAACATTACGCCTGCTCATAAGACGTAAGCATCATCTCTACTGGCCTGGCCCACAACTCGTTGAGAAACTTTTTGGTTACACACAGATTTAAAACACACAAACAGACATACAGCTAGAGGCGCCCAATAAAGATGAATGGTTAAGTGATCACTTGGGGGTTACAGAGAAAGCAGACAATATTGGCCACATGTTGGTGAAACTAACATTTGCAATATTGTAAAATTATCAACAAATACCAACAATAGCTTGAGACTATTGGTAAATAATGTGCAGTGTCCACACTAGAGCAGCCCCTGCCCTCGCATAGGCCCTTTTTATACCTAGTGCTAACATGTTTCCTTTGTCCTATTCTTGCTCCCATTTGTATAATTACTTTAAACTGAAAAAAATATATGAAAAAACTGACAAACATTAAAGGCACTATCTGCAACAGGCTACAAACTGTAAATTGAATGTTAAAAATTATGTTATCAATGTGGAGATTCTCCATAACATCAACAAATGGTTCCCACATCGTATTCCCATTCTGACAAATTTTGGGGCAGATGTGGATGATGAAAAGAAGCATTCTGATCAGATCTTATGTGTATGTGTGGAAGAGATGGAAAATGTCAGGGCAAAAGACACATGTTAGGACCAGGTATCAAAAGGACTATAGATTTGATGTACTTCTCAAGACCTCTTTACTCCTAATTCTAACATTTGTCCGTTGTTTTAGTCTTGTCCACATTCTAATTGTGTACACATTTTTAGACAGGCATAGATGATTATAAGACATTCTGATCGATCTTATAAATAACAAGATAAGAATGAAGGACACATGTTAAGCTGAGTTTGTTACTGGTCATAAAATCTGTCTGTTGTCCAGACCTTATTTTTAAAAGGTACATGTGTGATCTGATTTTAAATCAGAGCATAAATGCACATGAACAAGACAGGACTAACGCAAAGCATTGTCAGAACAAATGGGGCAGTTATTAACTTCAGTTTCTGTTTCTAGAGCTGTCTACACAGACAACTCAATTCTGATATTTTTTACACTTAATGGCAGAAATGCTTTTGACCAATCATATCAGATCTTTCTAAGTCTTATCCAGCACTGATCTGATTTGTCAAAACTGTGTGTGAATGCAGTTTTTATGGCGCCTGTGTGAGCACGGGCAGAGCCATGAAAGCCATCCTGATGTCAGGTTGTGTCAAGCGATCATTCCACTTAACATTGTAAACACCCACCCACCATTTGAAAACGGTGGAAGCCAACTTGACTCAATACTGTATGGAATTTTTTGGGGGAAATTGTTTTGCTGAACGCTGCGATTGGGGTGTGGGCCCCACATGGCCACGGGGCCAGGTTACTTAATGTCAGTAGTGGAGTTTTCTGGTTCTTATCACTTTGTTTTGTTAGATGAGTACGGGAAAGGAAGTCTCAAAATAATTTATTGTTGATGTCTCTAGGTTCTTAAATGACAAAATATATTTGCTAAAAAAATATTTTAAATGGCAGAAGCCTTCAATTGCAATGTCCATGCTAAAACGTGTTACACATTGAGTGTTGTATTTTCTATAGGCTTTCCTAATAAGGACACCATTTTGTGCCGTGAGATAAACTCAATAGTGACATGAAAGATTATCATCCAGTCAGTGTGACCCCATGGAAATATTGGTCCTCCAGTAAAAAATACCAAAATTCAAACTGTGACACTACCACGTATCACTTGAAGATCACATGTTCCCTCAGGAAGCCACTGTTTTTGGTTTCCTGAATTACTGATAGTGTAAAGGACGTCACAGTGCTGGGTTGGATAGCCTCATTCTCGGCTATCCAACCGTCCCACTAAGGGCTCGAGTCATCCTCTGCTTGTCAACAACGTTACGCCACTGAAAAGCCGGCTTGAGTGCCACATACGTGCACGCTTAAGGCTGAGGAATGTTTCCATTCGCTACATGAAGTGTACTGTAGGTTGAGAGGTAGTAACCACATTTTTTTAGCGTAGACTGGGACTCATCTTTGGGACAGGTTAACATATGTGTTTGAGCAGAAAAATGATACCATTTGAAAAAGGGCACTTTGCACATTTGAGTAAATTTGGCTCAAAAGAAGCTAGAATACATACCATTATAAGACTGAAACATGGTCCTGCTAGGCTTAAATGACTTTTGATAAAAGATCAAATATATATAGCAAAAACGTTAAATCATATGTTATGATTGAAGTTAAATACACCTGGTCTTTAAGTGAACACAAAGTCCAATTAAAATTAAGAGTTCTGCTTCTAACAACCTGTCCAAATTGGAGAGATCTGATGGGCTGTCAGATTTAATGCCCAGGAGAAAATAAGAATATTCTTATTTATTTTTGTTTTTAAATCATTTATAATATTTTTTTATTTTTGTAGTTACATCAAATTAAAGTAAGATCTCAATCACTAATTATTGAGCCAAACGTTTTTTTGTTTAGTTCTTGTTAATCCTGACACCTGACAGACCCCATTTTTACACACATACACACACACGGACGGACGCACACACGGACACACACGGACACACACCTGGCAACCAGATCCAGCAAGACTGGATTCTAGGCTTCATACAAAAACAGCTGTGTGGATGGATCCTGTTCCAGCCATGCAACAGGGGGAGAAGGGACAGTGCTGGGTTGGCCAGCAGGTTTGTGCACAAGCGGTGACGTTCAGCTCCTGATCAGGGTGAGGAACTCGTCCCGTGTCTTGGGGTCCTCCCGGAACACCCCCAACATGGTGCTGGTCACAGTCTTACTGTTCATCTTCTGTACACCCCTCATTACCATGCACATGTGACTGGACACCGGAAACAAGAGAAACACAAAATACATTATTACCCTTAGGGACTTGGTTATTAGATTTTGGTGTATGGGAAATATCCGGTTAGAGACGCAATGAAGATTCTCCAGATATGAACACTACCCATATCTTTGGTTTCATTTTTCTACTCACACTCGTTTCGACTGCAGTGGTTGAGTCTTAATAAAAAGGCAATAAAGGTCCTTAGGCGAATAGGTACCTAAATATACATAAACATTCCCCAGAAACAACCTCATTGAACAGAAAGGACTCACCTCTTAAGCAAAAGCATGATTATGAGTTCAGGTGTATTCACCATAGAGATAACATTCAAGACAAAATGGGACTGGATTAATTAGCCACCCAAGCATCCTATTTCATCTTTATTCTTTAGCAATGACCGATGGCTCCAATCCAGAGCTGATAAGATGAACAAATATGTTGTTGTCGTGCCTCTAACGCCGTCTGTGTAGTTGGATAATATCAGCCGTGAGCTAAAAAAGACATACGTTGCCTCGATGACAACGCCCACACCGGCAGGCTGCAGAGCTTCAGTGATCGCCACCGCAATTTGTTTGGTCAACCGCTCTTGAACTGAAAGAGAAGAGGCAGATAAACACGGGCTAAGTCGGAGACGGTCAAAGAGCAAAGTCAAACGTTACATGTGACATGATCAGCCATGACATGGTAAGGTAAAGTTTGTTCTAAGAACCAATAAACAAACTGACCTTCTAGAAAGGACAATGTGGAATAAAAAATTATGATTTAATTAATAAAGCAGGCACGTATATTGGGATTATACAGCAATGATACAAAGAGCATCTTAATGTTAAGTTGACGCAGTTTTCTTTAAACTTTCGAGTATAAACGATTTAAATATCTGTCAGTACCTTGCAGTCGACGGCTGTAGATTTCAACAATCCTGGAGTAAGATGAAAAGGGACAGCGGGGTGTTAATTATGTGAGGAAACCCAAGTGGCAGGATTCACAGTAAGAGGCACTGATACGCTTACAAAAGAGGGATTACACATTCTTCAGAGATTGGGTGTTGACCAGACAGCTCTTGCAAACAGATTGTAAGGTGTACAATAAGCAGTGCAGTATGGTTGTTCACAAGTCGAAGTTTCTAAGAGTTCAACAGCGGTTGGTACGTTGTTGTAATCAGTGTTTCAAGAGCAGACTACACCAAGTCCATCATGGCACTGATTATACCATCCTACTTTGGGAAATCTTGTCTGGGCTGCAATGATAGAACAATACAATGCATTCAAAATGGCTCTTCTCCACATTTTATGTCACAGCCTTTATCTAAAATGGATTAATTAAATGATTGTTCCTAATCAACCTACACACAATACCCCATGAGGACCAAACAAAGACATTTGCAATGTTAATAAAAAAAAAAAGTAATATCACATAAGTATTCACACCTCTGCACTCAGTTCTCGGTAACCAGCTGCTAGGGTTGAATGCCTTCATCAAGGCCAAGTCAAATGTTTCAGTCTTGCTGAATCTGGGATTTGAAGAGCAACCTTTCGGATACTTGCGCTAAACTCAAGTACATCTCACGCCAACATGCATACCCCATCCCCTATGTGTCATTTGCTTTTCAAAGAGGGATTGGGGTATGCTGTGGCAGTGACACTGACAAGCTTCCCTCCTCCAGTGAATCCACATTCAGGAGAGCAACAGGCTATGTTAGCCTCATCGTGGCCTGACATAACTTCTCCTTTGATACAATGCTCTTTTCCAATCATGACCTATGCTATCGCTGCAGTGCCATCCCTTGGCACAGCAAAATGCCACAGAACAGGAGGATTATGGAGGGCGTATACATCAAGGGTATGAAAAGGCCGGTATCAACCTCAAAGATACTTGTCAGATTTCACTTCATAGGTGCCTTTATGGTTTGTAAATATAGTTGTGTAGTGCGTGTGGAAATAGAATTGTGTGTCTGTGGGAGAACTGGTGTTATACAGTGGGGAGAACAAGTATTTGATACACTGCTGATTTTGCAGGTTTTCCTACTTCCAAAGCATGTAGAGGTCTGTAATTTTTACCATAGGTACACTTCAACTGTAAGAGTCTAAAACAAAAATCCAGAAAAATCACACTCTATGAGTTTTAAATAATTAATTTGCATTTTATTGCATGACATAAGTCACCTACCAACCGGTAAGAATTCCGGCTCTCACAGACATGTTCGTTTTTCTTTAAGAAGCCCTCCTGTTCTCCACTTATTTACCTGTATTAACTGCAACTGTTTGAACTCGTTACCTGTATAAAAGACACCTATCCACACACTCAATCAAACAGACTCCAACCTTTGCACAATGGCCAAGACCAGAGTGCTTTGAAAGGACATCAGGGATTAAATTGTAGACCTGCACAAGGCTGGGATGGGCTACAGGACAATAGGCAAGCAGCTTGGTGAGAAGGCAACAACTATTGGCGCAATTATTAGAAAATGGAAGAAGTTCAAGATGATGGTCAGTCTCCCTCGGTCTGGGGATCGATGCAAGATCTCACCTCGTGGGGCATCAATGATCATGAGGAAAGTGAGGGCTCAGCCCAGAACTTTTCTGCAAAGGGGACAGGACGACTGCACCGTATTGAGGGAATGGGTGGATGGAGCCATGAATCGCGAGATCTTGGCCAACAACCTCCTTCCCTCAGTAAGAGCATTGAAGATGGGTCGTAGCTGGGTCTTCCAGCATGACAACGACCCGAAACCCACAGCCAGGGCAACTAAGGAGTGGCTCCGTAAGAAGCATCTCAAAGTCCTGGAGTGGCCTAGCCATACTCCAGACCTGAACCCAATAGAATATCTTTGGAGCAAGCTGAAAATCCGTATTGCCCAGCAACAGGCCCGAAACCTGTAGGATCTGGAGAAGGTCTGTATGGAGGAATGGGCCAAGATCCCAGCTGCAGTGTGTGCAAACCTGGTCAAGAACTACAGGAAACATATGATCTATGTAATTGCAGACAAAGGTTTCTGTACCAAATATTAAGTTCTGCTTTTCTGATGTATCAAATACTTATGTCATGCAATAAAATGCTAATTAATTATTTAAAAATCATGCAATGTGATTTTCCGGATTTTTGTTTTAGATTCCGTCTCTCACAGTTGAAGTGTACCAATGATAAAAATGATAGACCTCTACATGCTTTGTAAGTAGGAAAACCTGCAAAATCAACAGTGTATCAAATACTTGTTCTCCACACTGTATATGGGGCAAACTTGATGATCCAACTTAATGTGTGTGTACAGAGTGCAAGCTACACAATCTGGATGCGGACCAAATGTGTTGGGTTAAGATTATTTTTAACCCAACACATTTGGAAAATCGGAATTTGGATGAGAATAATGTTTTTAATTTCCTCATAAAAATAGTAAAATGTAAGTGTGTCCAGTGAAATATTGAAAGTGTCCTCTCCACACCAGACTAGCTGTTAAAGAAAGGAGCTAAGCCTCAGGTATTGGGGTCAGATGGGATCAGATTTCTCTCTTGTGACTTACCCACTCCTTTTAATCATCTTAAGGCTCCACCCTGAGCGCCCTCCACTTAAAAAGCTCCACAGTAAACACTACTGCTAGGCTAAAGCTATGCAAACACTACACTGCAGATTCCAAAAAGCTAATGCACCACTAACCTTCTCCACCCTGCATCTGGGCTACCAAATGAGTCAACCTCTTAATTCAGACTCATCACCACTAAGTGTTCTAGTTCCTATGATGAAATAGGTGACCGTATTGTTCTGTATTAGGAAGAGATTACACATTTATATATGATGATACATGGGTTGAATCAAGCTAATCCCAGTCCTTCCAGTTTCCAAATATCTAACCGTCTTGAAAGGCTTTTTTTGTGGCAGGAAATTGGTACCATGGTACAGTTCCCTTAGTAAATTGATAATATCTTACAATAACTGCATTAAAGATGTTGAGTCCAAATGTCTGGTTTGCAGTACTGAACCCAGTTCACATATCTATTACAACAATAGCAACCTGTTTAACTGTCCGTATTGTCTTACCTGGCAAGCTTGCTGAGACCCAGCACCCTCTTGTTGGGGAGGTAGCCTATATGGACCTGTAAGAAAGATTAGCAATTCTGTCATTAGGACTGTCTTAGGTCCACTTTATAGCACATTCACAACCATGGAGAGTGTTATTGCCCCAAACTCTATGCTACTCTATACTACCCACTTGGCATGCCAATGTAGTGTTCTGAACTGCAAAAAAAATTTATGAGCTGAAATAAAAGATCCCAGAAACGTTTCATGTGCACTAAAAGCATATTCTCCTGGTGTGGCATATCAAGCAGAACATTAAACCACCAAAGAACTATATTTCACATTACTGACATTTTAATATTAGCAGATATTGTATTAGATGGATACAATGTATTTAGTGCCGATTGGATACGTAGTAATAGGGTAGACAGTACAGAAGAGGTAGGCCAGCTTGGCCAAACCTACAAACCTAAAGCAGCCTACAAACTCAACACTGATTGATCAAATACAAAAGTCCCCATTTTTATATTTGGTGAGTGGTCTTGTAGTGGAACGAAAGAAATGTTGTTAGGATTTTATGCATGTCTCATAAAGGGCTGAATTCGCTAATGTTTTATCCCTGTATTGTTTATGCATATGAATACATATAAATGTGTGAGTAAGAGGTTTTTCATTTTTGTAGGTGATTTGAGGTTGTCCTTTTGCGTTGCTATGTTCTGACGGTTTTGGATAAATAATACATTTTTTATTAATTTGTCAAGTTTTTGTAATCATATGATACACCTGGCAGGTGATATAATTTGATATACTTATGGTATACTTTGTAGAGCTTTAGATTATTTAGGGGGGCTTTGATATTTCTGGAATGTAACTATTTAATGTGATGCATTGTGATATTATTACTTGATTGTAATAATACATTTAAAATATAAATTGCTAAGGCATTCCTTTTTAATCTCCATTACTCCAATGGAGTAGTTGTTTTTAGAACCACAGATACAGCGTATCTGAAAGTTTCAGCAACTTAAATGCAATTCAATCTAAGACCCATTTCACAACAACAACCAATGCAAAAAAGCATAAGGACACTAATTCGACTGAAGTAAGTCACTTACAGCCCGCGTCCACTAGGCGTTTTAAAGAAGACATTCGGCAACCGAAAGTTCACCTTCAATGAACTGAATGAAATTAGAGGTCCCCTCCATAATATTCAAATTTGAGACGATTTTCTCTAGCCGGCGTTTGGCGATAGCCAATCAGAAATGGTGTTGTCAGTTCCACTTTTCCGTAGTATTGCGAAAAATAATAATTGCGGGTCTCTGGAATTCCAGTGAAAATGACAAGGAGTTTGGCTGGACCAATTGCTCAATGAAACGGGTGTCCTGCCTGACATTCCGGGGTCCCACTATCCAGTTCTTGGTCAAACTCGGCCTTGGTAAGCCAAAAATAACCCCGGAACCAGGCATCGTCAAGGCGGAGCTCCTGTACAAGGAGAATAGGGTGAACCGCAAGGATGCGGCTGTTGCTATCCTCTGTGGTCAAGCAGCAGTGCAACAAAACGAGCCTCTTTGTCTCGCTATCCATGTTTGGTGTGATCTTTCTGTGTAAATCATTTTAAATGCAAGTGTTCCCTCCTTAAATCTGAAATATGCAGGAAGATGTAGACTTTCTTGAGAATATTACTAAGCGGGCAACATTTTATTTGGTATTATTAATAGCTAGTTACTATATTTTGTCATCAAATACAAAAACACTACACTAGCTACTGTATTACTAACCTGTATCTACTTTCCTTTTATAGAGCAAATAAAATTATGATAAATTTGCTTTATTTTCATTAACTTAATTATCTCTTATCCTTACACGTGCTTAAAAAGTGGACTGACATCATAATACTGCTAGCTACTCAAGAGAGATAATGTAACTTCCTTTGCTGATAAGAAAACCAGAAACTTTTTAGGAAGAGAAAAATATACAGGCGTCTCTGTAGGAAATTAGCATGTAATCATACAAGGGTCGATCAATCACAAACTGGCTAAAGCCTATAGTATCTACATTATAGTAAGTCTGAAATAACAGTTTATATTGACTGTTTTTGGTGGATTTTTTTAAAGTAAGCATCGTGCATGTGTTTTGAGTCAGCATAGACAAACACATATGCCTGCTACAACATACAGTAATTACATTATAGTAAGCCTTAAATAAAACTGTATACGGTTTTATTGCAACTTTTTTGGCATGGAAAAGTTCAGTATCAGTCTCACTAGCAATTGCTCAATTCTTATGATTATTCCAGTAAGTGAGTAGATACTGGTAAAGGCTAATACTGGCTAATACTCTGTTAAAACAGCCAGTGGAAAACGCTATACAGTTTATAGACGCTATTTGTGGTGGAGGTAAACTTAGTAAGAAACGTTGGTTAGTTTAACTGTATCAATATCATTTACAAATGGCCAATTAGCTGTTGAAACAGCCAGTGGCAAAAGAGGATTTCTTCAGGTTAGACATAAGAGGCTATACTGACACCAGTCAAATGTACAGCTCAGTGGTGTAGTAGTTTACTACACAGCCTTCCACATGGGCAAATATGGTTCACACTTTTTTATATCTAAATACAAAGTACAGGTCGACCAATAGTGGATTTTTAAGGATTTTTAAAGGCGGATTTAATCAAAATAGTTTGGAGCAGGAAAAAGCTGATAGCCAATTAATCGATGGAGACCACCCACACACTTAGGGAAAAAGTGACACTGTTCAGAAATTAAGTCTTTGACATTAGAAACAGGATAACTGTTGAACTGAACATCTAAGTAAAATTAAATAAATGCCTTGAAGGTTTTTTCATGGAGTGGATAATTGTTCTCCTAGAAAAATGTCTGTAATGTAGTGTACATTCATAAAATGTCATTTGAAGTCTGTCGCGCATTTATGGCAGCCCCTCTCCAGCGCACTGATTGCCAGCGCCCGTGTCTCATAAAATCAAGAGCGCCATTCTATGGGGTCTTAAACATTTGCTAAAATTATTATCAGGAGTTAATCACACACAAAATATTTTCATCAAAAGTGGCCCCCAAATGTTTTGATATGGCCATTGGCTCATAGTTGCGCTAGGCTTGGTCTTATGGCTAGCCAAATTCTGACGACCATGCTTGCTAACAAAACAGAGACCGCATCCACTTTCGGTAGAGCAGCAGTTATGTACAGTCTAATGCCAGTGTTTTAAACTGGTTCCGCGGACGGCCGAGTCTGCAGGTTTTTGCTCTCACCTTGTACTTGACTGATTAATTAGTTCAGTAATTGGTTAGTTTCCACCCTCACTTGGTTGCTTAGGTCTGATCTGGGAACCAATTTACAGGAAACAACTAAAACCTGCAGACACTCGGCCCTCCGTGGAACCGGTTTGACACCCCTGGTCTAAAGCATTATTAATTTCAGCCTATAACCCACAACCTTATCATGCTCATAAAAACAAATAACGCAGTCTTAAAGTCATATAAATGATCACAGGTACTGTACAAAGTGACATTACCTTTACTTAATTTATGGAGACTCTGGCTCATCACAAGGTGATCTGATGTAAGTTGCAAGTGACTGAGGCTGTGCAGCCATCGGCCACTATCGGAGCCAAGTTCTGTCGATAGCAATAGTTTGATAAACGTCCTATAAGCGACGATTAATCAGCCAAAGGATGAATCTCTCGACCTTAAATACACAGTTGTGTGAAGTATGTCTTATTACCATAAATCACTATGATGTTGGAGAATCAAAAGAGCACCATCGCAAACAAGAAATACGAGTATGCGAACATTTATTGCAGAGGATCTTCACCCACATTCACTTCGAAGACGACTAAAGGCGAATGCAATTCCATCAAGTTACCCAGTTCACCCTGCGGAGACGAGACAGATGGTAAGTAATACTTCCTATTGCTCCGTTATAATACACAAAGCACACATTGCCTCTGGACATTCTGGGCAAGGGTAGTGGATTAACATGGACAGCAGCTGAGGAACGGGGTGATGGTGAACCTGTTATTGATTGGTCAATTCATCTTCTGTATATTCTGGTTCGAACAAGTAAGGCTCTATCCCAAGAAAAGTCTTCTTCCTGGTCGTATTCAGAGTCAGACATAATACATATGTATATTCCTTTCTCAAGCAAATGAAGTATGACTTTCTGACGTGAATATCAATTAGATAATAGGTCAATTATTTTCCGGCTAGAAGTTATACTAACTTATATTTACTGTATACATTTCCTCTTGTAAGAATGTGTGGACTAATACGACTGTGAACAAAACAGACTGGTAAACACAAAGTACCGGTTTATTTGAAAATGAAAACTCTATTTCCAGGAATACAACATATCCATGTTATTTTAGATAAACTACACCACTCGTCTTAGTGGTGCTTGACTGGACCTCTAGATGCAGTCATGTAACATTGAGTTTAATTACTTGTATGAACTTTTGCATCCAAAAAATCTTTTTAAAAAAATGTATGTGAATGTTTTTTTTCAAATTTGTGTTTGCTGTAGCACAGGGCTCCGCTGTAAGAGGCCCTAGTCTCACTTCATATATAAATTAAGTTTAAATATAAACATTAACTAAAATCCAATAAAATCTTTGAAATGGCTATATGTTGCATTAACATTTTTATTTATAGTGGGACCCATCATGTGATGAAGGAAAGGTGAACATTAGTTTCCATTCCACCTGGATGGCCAAGACATGAATTCTAAAACGCAAAGACAAAAGGCAACATTATCCAAACGGCTGCGGAGAAGGATCACGTCAGCACAGCCGATGAGAGATCTAAAGAGGTTTGAGATCCAGACTCTCCTACCAGTCCAGCTGGTGAAACTGCTTTCTGCGTTGTGACTGGGAAGCTAAATGCCGCCGCCCACCCCAACCCCGTCCACCCTCCATCAACCCACATCCACCCTCCGCTCAAATGTCAACGGCAATTTTATGAAACGGGCTGAGAGAAAGGGCAGGCATGCGAGGCTTTCTCATCATCCTCCTCTTTCCCCCTCCGTTTCTGCAAGGTTGTGATAAAGACGGTGTCACTGAACTCATGGTCAAGCAATCCAGACTTTTTGAAAAGTGCATTTCTGAATTGGGGAGAAAAAAACATAAATGATAGGTTACTTACTACAGTTAGATTAAAACGTGCTCTGATATGTGCTGCATAGTTTTTCTAAGGTGTGTGCTGTAAAAGTAGACCTAAAAGCATAGCAACAAAAACAATATTAGCTCAGAGGTTGATAGCGCTGTTGCTAAAAGGGGCCATATTTAAAATTTCAACTGAACTACTAGAATAAATGACAAGATTACTATATTTTCATTTATGTTTCAGATACTTATTTCACAAAATTGTTCTGACTGCCAGAGATATTTCCCATTTAAACATTCTTGCCAGTTTGTCTATCAGCTTGCAGTGACTTGTAATCACTTTATACACACTTTAAACACTTGCAGTACTACTTCCCCCAACGTAAACCACCCTGGAAGAGTGAATACTACTCCAGTCTCATTCAGTAAGTGAAGGGGAGACAAGTGGTGTTATAGTTTAAATTCAGTTTTGTAAAAACTAGAGGCAGGATTATACATAGTGCCCTTTTAAAAGAAAACTGCCAGAATGGACACATGAACAAAATAAAACCGAGAGCACCAAACGGCTGTTTCCCTAATCTGGCAGGCAGAAATCGGTGAGTCATTATCGCACTCAGCGAGTGGCCCAAATAGATGCGCTGGGAAATAGATGCATGCGTAGAAAAGAGGCGACGAGCGCTTGTGACGACGACAGGGAGCTATCAGCGGGGGAAGTAAGGGGATGGAGACAAAGTGGCCTTCTGACAGCCAGCTGCCAACAAACATACACACCAAGGAGAAAATAACATCCAGTGTGTGTGTATGTATATATGTCTGTTGTTCAGACAGAGGGTGTCCATGTGCGTGTTGCTACGGCTATCATCACGGCCCATTTGCACCGTGAAAGGGATGTGAAAGAATCGACAGCCTCTTTCAATTGTCTTAAATGGCAAACACCTGCAGGGTAAAATAGGTGGAGAATAGGGAGGGAGGATGGTAGGTCTACGGTACAAAATGTAGAACAGGAGAATTTAGAGGCAATGTGTTTGACAATCCCCATTAACAGGATTTCATCTGAAAAGTAGGGCACTATAAAGGGAATTGGGTGTAATTTGAATAGGAAATCATTTTAAACAATGGTGGCCAGTGCCTGTGGATCAATACTTTATCAGTACCCCTGAGAATGTATCTGTATGTGGAGTTGTTATTTTGTGTGGTTGGCAGTGGGTTGTTAGATTATACTGGAGTGTACTGTACTAATTTAATAGAAAACTGTAATATCATCACAACCAGTGAACTAGGCCTAGAACTTCATACAAAAAAAATACAAATCAACTGTACAAGAAGCGTAGGATGATTTGGTACTGGCAAATTAAATTAGGTCATTCTGGTAAGGTCCAGATTAAGGATACGGTGTTAGGTGAGAGTTTTGGGGGGAAAATGTTAATCCTAAAACATCGGGAGGCTGAATAATAACCTGCAGATGTTTTTCTGTGAAAGAAGGATGAGTGGCACTGTTGGTTTTATATTTACTTTTTATTTATCTCTAGTGTATGTATACTAAACAAAAAGGAGAACATTTTTGATCGTCAACATGCTATTGAGCGTTGGCGACGAGGCATAGACATTACAGCAAATCTTACATCAAGATATTTTTTTTTCATAAATGTATAATTATTATTATTTTTTTTAAAATACAAATATCCAGAAGTTATTGTATCAACCAGACATACTTGTTTTTAACCTTAATAGGTAGCTCTGCTTTTAACCTCAAGGGAACCTGGCTACATTTTCAGAATTCTCTGTAATTGGGTGTGAGCCTCATATTTTCACTTTATTACCTACAGTTGGGCAGTTGCAGATTAGTTATTAGCTAATGCAGGTCAGCTGACAGGCACACCAATACACAACAAATATTTTATGGACTAAATTCAAATTGGGATGGAGACAAATGATTCAAAGAGCTTCTTCTAATTGTTTCTCAAATAACCTTTTAAAGAACATTTTTTGGCTAGTTTTAAAGAGGATGAAACTCTTACATTATCCTTGAACTTATTTGGGTTCCCTTGTAGTTTCAACGTGAAGAACCTCTAAAGGATTCTTAGAGAACGTTTTTATGTTGTATGTGCGTGTACAGCTACACGCATGGAATCTTACCCTTCCAAAGATGGGTACCAGGTGATGCTCACACATGGAGAACATGTCTATGTCTTTCACGATCACCATCTCGTCATGGTCCTCATCGAAGATGGCATCGTTCATTACGTCTGAAAACAGAAAACAAGAGGGAATACAAATTATTGGGAGGATGATCGCGACAAAGCCCTCCAGCTGATGTAGAAGTCTTCACGATATATCTGGAATCCAATAAAACTATAACCAACTATAAACAACATTATGTAATGTATGGAGGTACATTTGTGTGTGTTTTGTCAAGAGCAAACCTTTTAATAATCAGAAAGAAAAAACAAGTCTTCAAAGTAATTAAAAAAAAGTTTTTGCAATCAAATATTTTGTAATGAAGTGCAAAACTTTTCAAAACAATTTTTTGAGAACAAAAAAAGTATTTGAAAACTTAACTCACTTTCAACCACCCTCCATTTTGGCTAGACTGCCCCGATTACCTGAAGGGCTCCTCTTTTTGTTTTTGCTTTGGACACTTATTTTTGAATGAAAAACAAATTCTACATTTGCACTTTTGACCCCAAAGTCCATCGAAACAATATAAGAAACAACATAGGGTGGTCGAGGATTGATCAGAGTCTCGGACCTACTGCTCTCGATCTGTTAAGACGTAGTATGTATTTAGTAGTGCTAGCTTTTACTATCAACCAATATGAAATACTAACCACCTGCTAGATTTATTTTTATTAAACCCATTTTCGTTAATGAACCGTTTCTGCGGGGGCTGTCACGGTTCTCTTGAATATATCGCCTGTCCGACACAATATAGGTCCGACTAATCCTCATATTTGATAAGATATTGAAGACCTCGGATCCCACTCGACTGGGTAGTGATTTTACAACACTGAAGGATATTGTGAGTGTGTCGGATAAGAATTTCATGGGTTGAGTTCGGCTCAGATATACATATCGGATCCTATGAAGGTCCATACACAGGCCCGGCTCCAAAAGGGGGCAAGACAGGGCAGTTGTATTTACTGCCAACCGAGATAACGTTTTAAATACCCTATAAAAAATAACAATTTTCAATGTTTTTACTGCCCACTCAGTTGGCATCTAGCCTGTTTCCACTCTGAGGCCCTCAACAAGACACTTAGTAAGGTCTTGCAGCCCTCCCCAATAATTCTGCCACATAAAGCCATTTGTCTGTTGTTTCTCGCTGGTAAACACTGTAATTATATCTTGCACCCCATATAGGCCTTCTGCTCTTCCTGTTTGTCATTTTATTTAATTTTCCCCTCCTAGCGGAGCTCATATCATTGTTCAAATAAATCCAAGGTTTTTTTATCTGTTTGTTGCGATGCACCCTCTTTTTCCCCCTGATGGAGAGTTTTTAATTTCCTGGCCTCCTATCTACGGACGATGGGATGGGATTAGGACGGGCGGGAGGTAAAGTTTCCGTGGCAACGTGGTGAGTGAGCTGACTGACTTGTCTGCAGTGTGGCATCTTATTGTGTGTACAAGCAGTAGCTGGTTTGGATGCTATGAGCAAACAAGATAACGGTAATGGGCTCTCTATAGGCCCTGTGGCTAAAACATTCTCACCAAATTTCAGAAACAAATAATGCATATTTGGACCTATAGGCTATGCTAATTTAAGTCACTCTGCTAAATAAGCAACATTAAAATATTACATAAAGGATAATAAGACTAAAGTCATTTTTCCAAGATTATATAAATGATAATTTCACTTCACTTATACCATTTATTATTGCGCAATTCAAGTTGGTCTGTCATAACGTTCATTTATTCACTGCATATTAAATAGTTAAGAATAAAGAATATTATGACCTGTTGATTGATGATAATCTTTGACAGTGCTTAAACAACAATGCTAATTCTGTTTTTTAACTGAAGCAGGTCACTAAATGTCCCTCTCCTACACACTCTTGTTCTCCATAACCCAAAATTATGTTAACCATTATAGGATACTCATTGTATGTGATTGATAACGTACGTAATTCCCTCTGTATTACAGCGTCAGTTAAAGGACTACAGTGTCAAATGTAGCAAAGCCAGTGTGCGTATATGTTTTTCCGTTGAAGCGCTACTGATAAATGGAGCATGATTCCCAGTCCAGCTCACCAGCCTGAAGGCAGCAGCTGTTAAGAGGGCAGGTACCTGTCACTGGTCCTCTACAAACAACCTCACCCTCATCACGCACGCACGCACGCACGCACGCGCGCGCGCACGCACGCACGCACGCACGCACGCACGCACGCACGCACGCACGCACGCACACACACACACACACACACACACACACACACACACACACACACACACACACACACACACACACACACACACACAGCAGGTCATGTGACCCACAGGAAAAGAACAGGAACTCAAATCAACATCTCAGTAAAACACACACGATCACAAAACATTTTTAAAGACCAACAGAAACATACCTACACGATAAGCTGTTATGGTTCATTTATACTTGAAATTGTGTATGAGTTAAGCAGAGAGGTTCAGAGAGCATATGGACGGTTCAACATGTGCTCTGGTTTCTCCTCTCCGTACCTCCCCCTTCTCGTTTCTCTTTCCAATTTCCTTTAACTCAATATGCCCTTTTCGCTCTCTGAAATCCCTAAACGAGGGCTGTCCTTCCCTGGCTCTTCACACCAACATCAAATGACGACATGAAGCCTGAGGGCCCCCTTCGTAAATGACTGAGATAATGACCGAATTTCACATCCCCCACTCCTTCATCCCTGCCAATGAGTGTCTCCAAATATGAGATCCCCATTTCTTTATGAAAGCAGAGAACAAGTGGAAGGATACCTTTCATTTTGGCACAGGGAGAAACAGTGTTCAGCATTCAAAAGCAGCACCCGTCGCTCCCTTTCTTTTCTAGAATGACAATGACGTCAAGACACCGTCCAGGAACAGAGATGAACATGGCCTCATCCTTCTTTTCCTGGTCTGATCACTCTGCTTATAGTCCTTGCCATTCAGAGTTAGACTTCCCACCACTGGTTCTTTTCTGGTCAGGGTGAAGCAAGTGGGAAGGGACAATTTTTTTGCCAGTGAAATTTCTTGCTCATATTTTTTGTTGGTTCAAAAAAAATATGGGGGTGTGTCCAGTTCACGCATCTACAGTAACACTGTCAATTAATACTTTCTCTACAATTCATTATAAAGCACATTTGGAATGCCTGACGATTTCTTATAATACAGTACTAGTACAACTAACTGCTCATAATTATCTAGACAGGAAATAAAGAAGTTAGATTAACGTGGCATTATGACTGTATAATGACTTATGAACCAATGTGTTGGTATGAGACCATATACACCACAGCTTTCAGCATTCAAGATTCAAACCAAGCAGTTTATAATGAGAAGTACAGAAGGTATCAAAGGTCCTGTAGGATTCCTCTATACACTCTTTATTCACACACTGTCTTACGCATTAAACATGAGTGAACTTTTTTATTAGCACACAAACATTGCAACGGTTTGGGTCAGCAACATAGCATTGTAATGGACATTCTGTGACCAATTGAGAATATGCAGTATGAGTGACTCCACTGTTGAACATAGAATACCCATAGATTAATTAGTTCAACCTTGCATCAATCAGACTACCTGTTCGCCCTGGGCACTCATCCATGAGTCACTTATTTGAGTACACAGATGCACACGCACTGGCGCACACGATTAAATAGTCAGTATTTTGGATATTGCTCGGGATATTGCTGGAGGACTATCCTTTTCTGTACACTGATTAATCTTACTGCTATAACAAATCCAAGTTTAAATAAAGATTATTTTCTGAGGTTCTCAGTAGCTTTCTTTTTGTCCTGGCCTAACCAGTATTTGTAAAACTTGTCATCTTCTGTTCCTTGAAATTTTAAGCTTAATAACATTGCATTTTGAAGAAAGGGGTGGTGCAAAATGAGAACCAATCCGAAGAAGGGGCGACCACCACTTGTTTTAGCACTCTTGAACACACAACATTATGTAATGAATCTCCAATTCTTGCGTGTTTTACTGTTTGGTTCAGCCCCTCACATTTCTATTCCACCCCCCCCCCCCCCCCAAGACATACCTCAAATAGGGTTTAGAAACAAGCTATTCCAGATGCATTTGTTTCAGCCTGAAAGAAAGCAATACTAACATATTCCTTGTGTGGGTTGTCTTTCTTCAAACTTTTAACACAGAACCCCAAAGTGCTCCTCACCAAACCAACTCCAGATGAGTTAATGGGTAGAAGGGGGTGGTGTAATGATGTTGAGAGGAGCAGGCCCCCAGCTCCCAGCTCCATAACTACAACAGCCGCAACCATGAAGAATGAAACCAATGCGGTCTGGTCAGAAAGACTTGCTTAGCCTATAGATGCATGTGACCCCTATTGTAAGAATTGAAGATGTGGAGATTGTGTGCAAAACGGGGGATTCATGAAAAATATTAGATACAACATTTCTTTCAGATGTATCTAAAATTAATGTATTCAATATATAACACTCAATGTCTCAACATGCAATTTGATAGAAAACGATTTAGCACTCAGCTGCTCTAAAACACAAGCATTCAGTCATTTGAGAGAAGCCGGTTTCTTCAGTGCCATACTTAACATGTACTTAACTTTTTTGTATGTACTGCAGAGCTCTACATTTTAATGGAAAGCTCTTATACTACAGTTTCACACAAAAATATTTCAATTAAATGAGCAACTATTCATGTGTTCCGATACACAGGACCATAGAGTAAGGCTGTAAGAAAGTTTTCCTGTAAAAGTATTATTCATATATCAGCTAAATAAATGAAAACTGCATGTTTTTCCTCAAAACTGATTTAAGAAACCAAATAGGGTAAATTTAGTCTAAATATCATTCAGCAAAATAAAGAGGTGACTTCATGTTTTCACTTTTTTGACAGCGTATTAAAGTGTTGACAAATTGGAAGAAGACCATTCTGAACAGTTAAACTCACCTATGATTTTCTCCTGGTAGCCCTTGGTAAAAAACTGCATGGCAGTCGCAGCTCTCCACGGAGTTTTGAGAAGTCCATGTCTTTGTGGGTTCTCTCCGAGCCCCCGGAGAATAGTGGTGTAAGCAGCAGCAAGACTTGGCAGGCTCATTTCGTTGTCTTCCATACTTCGGGTCCGCTCATTCTTCCAACCCTCTACAACGGAGGACCCAGGGTGCGAGCTCGACTCACCCGCTGTCTCGGTTCCTTGATACACCACCGTCCGGCTCTCTTTTTTTGCCAAACCGTCCAATTGTCCATTCATGGAACTTTCGTTTGTAGTTGGTCTGCTGTCAGCTTGCTTTTCGTGACTCTGTATAGTGCGCTCCATAGTTCAGAACTTCCACTTGTCTCTTCTTGAAGAATACCGTTTCCAATGTGGTCGCTTCGCGTGGGCAACTTTGTTTTGACCGCACCACCTGCAGATAACACCACGATCAGATGAATGGACAAAGTAGGTGAAGCACAGCGGTGGTACCCCATGGTTTTATAAACACAGTATAATCCTCGTGCAATTCTATTGGCCGAACATTTGAAGACGTCACAATCTGTCAGTTGGTGGTGAACTGTGACTATGCGCGCTCCGGTGCGCAATTGTCACAGGTAGGCTAGGCTACTAGGAATATCTAACATTCGGTATTTTGTTACTATATAATAAAATGATATTATTGAGTAAATAAATCAAAATGATTCCCAGGTAAGTCGGGCATTTTTTATTTATTTTGAATAAGTTGTAGATGTTAACAAGTGAAGTTAGATATAAACATGCTATATATAGCTGTAGGAAGATGAACGGTGTAGACTCCTGACTAAACAATAGCATGACTTGTTGGGAGCGAGATGCTCCTATTTTCGCAAGCGGTCTAAGGACAAAGGTCAGTTGTTTTGGTCTGCTTACGAGGGGCTCCTTCAGAAGTTGCATAGGCCCCACCACTGTTAACCATGTATCAATTAGCCAACCGTATTACAACATAATCAACACCATTTAGTTATGTGGATAAAGACTGCTATAATGAGTTCCGTGAAAACACTGTGGCATAATCTTTAATTAGGAAGAATAGAGCCTCAATTTACCGCAGGGGAGGGGACATCGGTTTCCATAAAATATATACTACAGATTAAACGGTGCTTCAAGACACTAGAAGAAAAATATTCAATACATTTTATTAAAGCAAATAAACTTTTTTACAAGAACAGGAACATTTTGAAAAGGACATTGATCATGGGATAACGTTCGCACATGCTCAATAAGTTGCTCTATTCATCTTCTATACTTGACAAAGGTTTTTTAAGTAATCAGTATATTTCAGTTTTATTCCATCTATGAAATGCCACAAACCTCTGGTAACAAACTAGAAAATAATTGATTCACTGACCGGGCTGTACCACAAGCATACCAAACAGTTCCAACGAGACTGTCAGGAAATATTGGATACTGATGCCATATTCTGATAAAATATTATAAAACCCAATACTCAAGGTCAACATACTCAGGAACCAATCTGCAAAGCATTATACAACAGGTGACACACAACTTTTAAAACACATGGAGCAAAATGCATAAATCAGTTAAAGATTCATGTTCAATTTTTGTTGAAGGCAAATGCTGAGAGCTTGGCTGAGGTGTCCAAGGGCTTTTTCTTTTTTGCACTGTTCTCTGTATCGTTCTGTCCGTTCCCATCTCCCTGGCTCTCTCCTGCTCTTTTGCGTTTTTTCAGATCCCCCGCATCTCCCTTCGCACGCTCTGTCCAGGACTGAAAGTCAGAAAATGAAGAGATATTATACAAATGCTGACAATATTTTTCATCACAAATCTTAAATTGGAAGTCAATTCCATTCCAAATTTAGCACATTTATCGTAACATTTTAGTGACATTTATCGTAAACAGCGGGTCAGCAAACACCCGCACGGGGCACGACGCAGCCATGCAGTTTTAAATTGCATCCTGTTATGTGTAATCACTATTGACAGACAAGTCCACTTCTCATTCAGCAGCCCGGCAGCCTTTTCTCCTTGTGCTTCTCCGTGGGCAGAGACAAAAGGCCGATATATGTCTAAAATCACACCCTATTCCCTACACAGCCCTGGACTCTGGTAAGAAAAAGCACTACATAGGGCACAGCGGTCCATTTGGGACTTAGCGGTAGACACAAATGGAGCTATGATGAGTCATCAAGCGGAGCGCGTGGCTGAGCCCACTCTCCACGCTCTCACAACCTCCCACTCCTATTCTTCACCTCCCCTGCACTCGCTGAATAGAGAATGCAACGCCCTGTGTGCCCCGGTGGCCTGCCGTATGCACTGGCTAATTTGACCACACACACACACACACACACACACGCACACTTTAGCGATCATTAGCATAAGATCAATGCAATGTCCACGTTACCCACAACCTCCAGACACACGGGGTTCCCAAGCAACAGGCTTATCAAGCCTCTTCGCCAATCAAGCCTCTCCTCCTTTAGGCTGTGGGGAGTCATGTAGAGCCCTTCTGCTGAGTGGTTTGGTGGGTGCAGGGTCATGGACTGGTCCTCAGCACAAGCGAATACAGGTACAAATGCCACGTTTGCACTGGTTACAAATTTACAAGGGACGTAACAGCAGTCTAGACCCAGCTGGGGTTTCAGGGGGCCACATATGGGGGAATTGATGGCTATGAACCTCTTAGTGTTATAACAACACCAAATAAAACTGCCCTGGTAGTAGTATTTACTACACTACTATATATAACTATAAATATGTAATGGACTAGTTAAGCAAAATGTAGGCCACTAATACCAAAAGGTCACCACCAGTTTTTTAAACATTGAAAGCAACTTAACCATTCATGAATTCTATTACAGTTCTTTTTTCCAAACAGGGGACTGCCCTTTACTTGGTAACTGAACTCATCTGTGGTGAGTTGTAGGTGCCTACAATATGAAAATCACTCTTATTCAACCAGTTTGAATTAAGAAAAGGACTCATTTTCCTGCTTCGTGTATCTCAACAAGCAAAGAAAATAAAGGAAACCTGGGAATTGTCTAATGAAGTCCGGCAAGTTCGTAGCCAAGCTTGGACAATCAGAAGACTACAAGCCCATCTCCAGAGACCCTAATGACACCTTACATGGTGCTATCAAGTAATCCCTGGACATGGCCAAAAAAGAAATATTGGATGGAAGTCTGCGGCGAAAAATTGACCAAATGGTGGAGGAAGGACCTCCACACAGGTTCAAGCTGACCTTCATGAACAAGCTACAACATTTTCAACTTGCACCAGCCATCGCCAACAACAATGAAAGTGGTTGTAGGGTAAGAGACCCTGGAGTGTACTGCTGAGAGACGTAAGAATTCCTGACTGCAATTCGCCTTAACACATCAAAACATGCAACAAACTCATGTGGACTGATAAAATATCAGGGCTTAACATTCAAGATTCAACATTAATTTCATGATCCCACGAGGTTTAACCATTTTAAACAAATTGCTTTTTTGGCTATTGATCAGTGTCTTTCAGTTGAATGGAGCCATTCAAACCTAATATCTTTTATGCGACGTTTACCTTTCAGCTCATCAACACTTCAGTACCTATCCTTCATACATCAGCACAGTTTCATTTTAACATTTTATCTCAGTGGAAGCAATTCTTTTCAAAGTGCATTTTGGTATATTATACTATATTGAATGGCACAAAACACATTCATTTCTAATGATTGCTTTCTTGTTCAAAATTCCGACATCACTCTCATTTATCAAGGATGTCATTTCTTTTGGTATGATTAAAGGATGTGTCCCGCTAAACAAAAAACTGACATGACAGATACAGATGAGATAAGTTACAAATGTGGTTTAATTAGCCAAGTATTTTTTGTAACTAAAAACTCTGGGCCAGAATATTTTGCATTACTCTACATTCTGTTAATATTATGTTGAATCATTCTATACTACATACTAAAAACGCTTGCCATTTACTCAGGACATCGTAATTCAACAGCATTCTCAATAATATTTTTAATGACTTATACTCCTACACCATTCACACACAACAACACAAAAGCAGCTTAGCAGCATAACGAATCCCATTTTTCTATTTAAGGAAAACAATTTACTCGAATGGAAATTTATCATAGGTCATATTCAACAGAAATCTGTTAGCACAACAAGGCACAACTTTTCCCCAGAAATAAGAACTACATCTATGAGCATAATAAGCAGCCCCCATTCAAAAATGCTTGACCCTCTGTACGTTAGATGGATAATGAATCATCCAGATTAGGCTCTTATTTCTACGCCTCGTCGAGGGGGGGAAAACAAACGAGCATCCACCATAGACTACAACAACGCAAACCGGACAGCTTAAATGAACAACGCTTGTAATGCCGACGAGTTGCCGTGTAGTTGTTGGTATCTCGTGCTATTTAGTTTTGCACTTATTACTTCTTTTGTCATGCTGTACTGCTGTCAGTGTCACCTACTCAACATATTAGCTACAGACTGACCGGTTCAACACCGGCTGTGCAAACATAGCTAGCTAGGTCAGTGCTCAGAGCACATTGCTATTGCTAGCTTGCATACTATTTGTAGAGCAGGAATGAAAACTAAACCATTTCACTAGTAATTTGGTTACCTGGAGACTCAATAAGGTAGGAACAGATGACCAGGTAAGACACCTCTGACCAGAGAGTGTTATTACTCTGACCAGAGAGTGTTATTACACCAGTATGATACTTGGAGACTGAATGGATAATCTTTTCTATTTATCTTGCACATTCTATGGCAGGCATAGTGGACATATACTGACTTGACATAGTATATAAATGACGAAAACTAAGTTAATTCTAGTGTGGTTTTGTACTGCTATTTTACACAAATGTCTATGGCGAGTGTCATTTGTTGTCCCCCAAAAAGGGATGGGAACGTGTTGCAAGTTCTCGGATGTGCCAGTCAGATGCATGTTGGGTATGTGCTTCAAAAATTCGCCCTGCATCAAACAAACAGGTATTACAAATGTATCAACCATCCCCTAACCTTTTCCCTTCACATTATCGTTGAAAGGTAAATGGGATGAAGAACTGGGCAATTAAATACAGTACCTGGCAGATTTGGCTTGACATAGCTTGGAATACATTGACAGCGGCTCAATCAACTCAAGACACTGTCTCATAGAATTTAAGTTCTTTGTATTTAAAGATATTTATACATTTATCTAATGTGTTATTCCTGCCAATTTAGTCCTGCATGTGCACAACGAATGTTTGAAAGATAGTTGTGACGTGTGTAAAACCAGATATCGCCCAGTGGGCCTTGTGTTATTAAGCTGGAACCTGGGATTAATGGCATGATAGACTCATCACATGATCATTGTGCATTCAGATACAATAAACACAATGTCATTTTAGGTATGTAGCTATGACTGCCTACGCCATAAGCCCACTGCTTCCACGATGCACTCTCTTCACAACTAAGCAAACTATCAGTGGCTTTCTATTGTCCTGAACACAAGGTGCATCGGTGTAATGATCGTGCTGTTTAATCAGCCTGTCTACATTCTAGACGAATGGATTATCTTGGCAAAGAAAAAATGCTAACCAACAGGGATGTCATGAAATTCATGTATTATTCTCAGGTTTTTTATACTTGTGTGCATTGAAAATATTTAGGCAACCACAGACAAGTGCCTTACCAGCCGGTCTTCTGCAGACAGGTTCCTGAAGCGGCCCATGGCCTCCTTGATGACGTCAGTCTCCTCCAGATCTGGGTTATCAGCCAAGATAGACTTCCTATTCTCCTCCAGCCAGAGTTGGAAACCAGTTTTGGGTCTGACACACAAACACAATATATTTTACACATTATGTTTTATACAGAGGGCCTATTGCAGCAAGGATTGTCTACTAGAATACTGCAAGCCCTCCTATTTTTCACATTTCCATCGGTGATTCTGTACTGTGCTCACGACTCACTTTGTGTTCTCAACATTATCTGCGGGTGAGGCTGGAGGCAGTGCCTCCGTCGGTTTCAACCGATCCACTGCGGGCTCCCGGTCATCTGCTGGTTTCTTATTCGCTGCTTTAGAAGCACACATGTTCAGCAGTGTAGACTGGGTCTGGAGAAGACAAACACGTGTTAAAGTCAGCAACAGCCCAGTGATTTTCACCATCATGCTTTTCAACACTGTCATGCCTATTTATTTAGATTTAAAGAACCATTTAATAAGACAACTACTATATAGTAACACAACTCAGAGTTTGTTTTGACCAGCGTGTGGTACCTTGCTCTTAGTTCTGGGAGCCAGAGGCTTGAGGACGGGGGTTTTACTCAGTTTCCCCGCAGAGACAGAGCTGCCCAGCAGGACAGTGGGCTTTCTGCTGGATGATGTCATGCTGTCCAGGACATTGGTTACCCTGGGTTGACCCCCTGCCGACGACCTGCCTGTCCCAATGCTCACCTGAGGTCAAAACATACATTTACTACATTAGTTTGTTTTATAAAATGTCCCAGATAAGGTATTCAGCCAGGACACATGCACTTAATAGCCAGTGAGAGAAAAAGCAGAAATGACTTCCTCGCATTTAGTCACACTTAATATTGGTGTAAACTGTACTAACATAATAAGTGACTTACCTTGAAAGGGTTTACACGTCCCTCTTTAATTACTGCTGAGGATAAAAACAAAAGCCAATGTTTAACAATATCTTATATTGTAATGTTACAGCCATTGTCAAGTATATTCTTAGTGTTGAAAAACACTTCCATTAGGTTCCATCTGGGAAGTTAGAGGGGACAGCGAAACATTTTCAAATCCGTTGACAGACTTTGTGTAGCATAAAAGTGTTCCAAATGTAAATGTTGCACGCAACATGTAAGAGGCAGCCAAAATATTTTTTGGTGAAAGTCTATATATTATTAAATTGGAAAAACGCAATAACATTTATTAGATTAATGATTGATAATGTTAATCATTAGTTACACATAAAGATTTTAACTTTCTCCCAAATATTTTGGCTGCCTCTTACATGTTGAGCACATTCACAAAACATTATCCAACTAGAATAGGGCTATTGTCCAGAATTATAGTACATAGATAAAAATTGGGGAAAATACAACTACAACAGCTGCCAAAATGAACAGAGGTTTTGGCATTAAGGGGCTAATTGAACACTGGCTAGGATCCTGAGGCCTGAATGCTAAAGCAGTAGTGTGAAACTCACCAGGTTTAGGGGAAGGTTCATCAGGTGATGCAGGAGACCCTTTAGCGAAGGGATTCAGGCCTACAGGTTAAAGACACGTCAACACAATCTTCATTAAAAAACTAGAATTACTGAAATAATTCACTTGACTGCTGGAGACAGGGAAGTTGAGAGGCATTGGAGAGGGATTTCCAAAGACTTACGTTGTCTTCTGCTCTCTGCTGCATCTCCTTCATCCATCTGTCCATCCTGACCCTCCCCTTCCTCCCCCTCCTCCTCTTCCTCCTCTTCATGCACCTCTTCATCCTGAGTTTGTCTCTGGCTCCTTTTTTGGCAATAACAACAAACTGATATCATCACAAACACCAACATAATCAACAAAGAATTTAATCCCAGTTTATCCAAGTCTGCTTCAATAGATTTTGGGAATGATCTTACTTGTCTTATGATATTATCTTATCTGGCATGTCTAGCTACATAAATGTCAACCCACGTGGGATAAGCCACCAACTCAGTGGTAGCCAACATTCATGGCTGGAGGGCCACCACAGGATGTCAAAATGTTAATTATTCTCCTCTAAATTTGTAAATGTAAATTGATTGATGGTCAGAAAAAGGCAGTTAGGAAACAATATCATACTTAGGATCTATTTCAAGAGTAACCTACTTTTTTATTGTTTTACTATATTAAGGTCCAACCATAAGGCAACCCAATTTAACAAATCAATAATCAATTCATTTTAATTTGAAACCAAACAAAAGAAAGGCAATTTACTTACAACCATAGCCTTACCACCACATGGAAATTTAAAAATAATAATAATTACAGTGTAACTTAGAAAGGTCCAACCTTCCTTAAAGATTAGACACCTGATCTGGTTTGATCATATGTATATATACATACACATAAATAAATAGTATTCAAGAAAGAACATCTATATTAGGTGTGTGTTAACACATCGTGCCAACAACAAAATACCTATCTGAGGCCCTCACAAGAATGATTGGTCTATAAATTGGGAAGGGACTACAAAGCCATTGATGATTTACAACACTACAGATCACACACAATCTGCATTGGACAAGTTGACCCACCAAATTCAGCCCAAAAACTGACTGGAAGATGCTCATTCAAGTCACTCAGTACCCCAAGATAACTTCAATGGATCTACAGGCCTCCCTGGACACAACTAGTTTTACAATCACATAAAAAGTCCACAAGTTAGCTGTCAGAAAGAGACACGCCTGCAAGAAAGTCCTCAAACTTATCAAATACGACAGTACTGAAAAAAAGAGTGGCCAAGCATTTCTGACATGTAAGAGACAGATAGAGTTAAAAGCCAGATGGGACGATACTAGATATTGAAGCTAAGGGAGTCAATATTTTTTTCAGAACTGTGAAAAATGCCTTTCTGTTGATAGCAATCATTTATATACTTATGTGATCCAATCTTTTACTTAGACATTTTAACTTATTATCTTCATCTGTCAATGTTGATGTAACATCCTTAAGACAAAACAAACTTTTTCCAAAAGGTTGTTTGTATTTTTTAAATAAGGGGAAATCAAATAATTCATTAATTAAACAAGCAGTAATATGAATTTTCTCAATAAGAACAGATTGTAATTCTACATTGCAGATTTCTTCTCCTACTGAACATGAAGGTACATGGCCAGAAACATACTCATAGCAAACGTTAATGTGTTGGTTGCTGTTTTGAAAGAATGCTTGCAATGCAACTCCCATACAATGTATTGCAAAATTCTATTTACGCAGAGCTAGTCGGAAACATAAGCACTTATGTTTTCCAACCGACATCACTGAACACAGGTGTCCTCACCCAGTGTTCCGCCTGGTGTACTGGAGTGGCTCTTCCTCTTCCTCTGGCCCCTGCAGCTGACTGGCCTTCTCCAGGGCCAGTTCGCTGAGGCGCTGGGCCAGGGCCATGCGTCGGGAGCGCGAGGCGTAGCGTATGGCCAGTGTCACCACATTCTGGGTCATCAGCTCAGCCAGCTCCACGCAGCGGAACTCCCGCTCCAGCTTACAGGACAGCTGTAGGGGAAAACCCCAGAAACATTAAATATGTAAGGATAATGTTGACTATAGGCTTAAAACAGTACACTCTAAACAATAGATTTTTTTTTTAAACCATCACTACCAAGACGTTCCACCACAATACCTTTCAGCCTTGCTTGCAAGCAAAGCAGTGTATAGGACCTCTATCGATTCTAGGACTAAAGACGCTAAGTATTTGGCATAATCCTTTCCAGGCTCCACGGGCCTGTGAGGAGTTTCTGCAGTACTCACCGCAAACATTTTCATCAGCAGCTCCTGTTGTTCTTTCTGGGCTTGACTCTGGCCCTCCTCGTCAATCTCGTAGCCGCTGGACGATAGAAAGCCAAAGTGGTTCTGGAGGAGCACTGAGCGCCAGTACTGCTCCTGGATTGAGAGCAAGAGGGAGAGAAACGGTGAGTGGGGTTCGTCTCATTGACATACATGTTAATGTATAGACGGCCACTGCGGGACATTCAAGGCCATTTAAAGGTTACATGCGAGGTCCACTACACAGCGCTGCCTGTTGCTCAAGCAATGGCCAGCTAACTAATAGATCAACTTTGAGGCTGCAGGAAGGAAGTGTCTCTCCTAACAGTGAACGGACTGATTAAAGCCTCAGCCTGACTGACCTCCATCTGGCCCTTCTCGGTGGTGGTCTGGCAGAGGGGCAGTTTGAAGGGCAGGACAGCCACAGCAGGCCTGGGCAGCGTGGGTGGGTACCGGGAGCCTTTACATGGGATGCACCTGGAGAAAGGAGAAATCGTCAGACAAAGAGGTGCTCTTCACTTCCCACAGAGTCCACAGAGCCCGAGCCATTCAACTGGAAAGTGAATTCAATAAATGGACACAGAGAGACGGATAGACTAAAAGAGACAGAGAGTAGGGCCCGATAAAAATCGGCTTTTTGGCCAATTCTGTTTTTAATCTCACAGCTCCACACAATAGGCAGTAGTGGTGCACAGGGAGCGTTTTCTTCCACCCAGACTGGCGCGTGATTCCAAATGAGACATCTACAACTGCCACCCTGAACATCGCACCCGGTTTCAGAATGTTCGCGTGTGGATCAGCACCTCTTCACACCATAATGAACCCGTCAATGTCAACAGAAACTCTTTAATGGAAGGATGCTTTGACATTTCTCACCCCTGTAACATGATGCAGGGTATAAGATCCACAGAGATTTGGATACCCAATTGGGTTTTTAATTACTTTCTCGAATTACATGTTTGTGTTTGGATTCCATGATTTAGGATCATGATATCCACTACGCAGAAATGATAGAGCCCCGAGACACACACACACGGACGGATGCAGGGACACACACACACGGACGGATGCAGGGACACACACACACGGACGGATGCAGACACACACACACACACACACACACACACACACACACACACACACACACACACACACACACACACACACACACAGACACACACACACACACACACACACACACACACACACACGGACAGACGGATGCAGGGGGACACAGACACACACACAGACACACACACAGACACACACACAGACTAGAAGCTTTAATAGGAAAGTAACTCCAAACCTCTCTGACAAAAATGGGAAATTAAAGAACACAATAAACGGAGGAACCAACAGATGAAACCGGATGAAAGACGAAAAGGGATGTGTCGACGGGAACAGCAGGGTGCTGTACCTGAGCTGCTGGGGGTTCTCGTGCACGCCCACCACCCAGTAGTGGTCTGACTTGCCCTTGCAGTGGTCTCTGGTGTTACACACGGGCGTCCACGTGTTTCCCAGCGAGCGATTCAGTAGGCGCACCACCCCCTCTGAGTCGATGTAGCACGGGGTGCCTGGAAAACAAACCGTGTTTAAAACCCAGATCCACACTACTGCACTGGGTCCTGGCCGGGAGTCTCTGACCCACCTTCAGCTGTGAAGCCCAGCCATGACAGGTGGGAGCGGTGGGAGAGGGGGAGGGGCTCCCCCTGGATGACCTGTTGCCTCTTGCGTCCAAACTGCAGCAGCTGGACTCCCAGGGCCTGGTTGCCGTCAAAGCCCGTGCCTGGACAACACAGCAACAGTTGGACGTGGCTTCGCAGGGGAAGGACTATATTACTCACCACCCTCAACGTGACAGAGCTACATTACCCGTGGTTGCTCATCCAAGTGAACCTGTGGCTAGCACCTGATGGTTGTGCTCTGTGTTTGCATGTGTGATCCTGTTCTCTGTGTACACATGGGGACCAGATACTAAAACCAGACAAATAGCTCACCGCAAGTTTATTTTTAGCCAGTCCCCACTACAAGAAATATTATTTCCAATTGCAGGTTTATGGAAAACTACAACTGGGCATAATGTAAGAACTTTACATTTAAGCATTATGGGTTAGGTTTAGGGATAGGTTACATCTTTCAATTATTTGGTCTTCTGATTTAACTTCCCCTTAGTGGCTAGGAAACAGTAGGGCTAATATCAAAGAAAGAAGTATACCTAAATATCTTTCTCTGGTGGTAATTTAGTCAGACTGCTTTGAGCTCTAAGTACATTACACCCACCCCTCTCTAGCTACACTGGGGTCCAACAGCCACAGTTTGCCACTGAGGTTAGGTGGTTGAGGTTACATTCAGGGTTATGTAATGTCTAGGGCAAGGGTAATGCTTAGGGCTAAAAGAAACAGATCTCTGGGTCCCACAAGGATAGCATAACAAGCAGGTATGCGAGCGCACAGTGGGCCGTACCTCGGTGGTAGACGATGAGGAGTTGCTCCCCATAGCCGGCCATGCAGACTACAGGTCCGGGCAGGCTGAAGAGCTCCCTCTGCACCCCTCCGATGGAGAAGAGGCGCAGCATGAGGGCACTGGTGGCGGCCGCTGCCCAGCCCTGGCCCAGACACACCGCCCGCACATCCTCCCCACTGGGCAGGTCCACCATCCACTCCTTGCTGGTGTCCCAAGAAGAGAAGTGAAGGCACTGGAGCTTGCTGGGGCGGGGAGAAAGAGGGACCAATAGACAGAAAGCACCATAAATAGAATGGGCTAACCCTAACCCAGCCCTCGTCTAATACTAACACAGCACATTTTCACTGTTAGCTGGATGACAACAAATTGGGCAATAAAACCCCCGGTAAATCAACCCAGGGACGTGAACGGCGACAACGTCCGTTGGCGACATTGCAATCTGCTAAACAAGGTCTACCTGGCGAGCTCGTCGGTGCTGGGACATGCGAGGAGCACGGCCTCATGGGAGAGGTCCGCCAAAGTGTGGCCCAGGGAGTTGGTGAGGTGCATGGCGTGGTGGATGGCCGTGTCATGGAACTCCACATCGACAGCGTTGTCCCGGTCGTCGTTGTAGCCACGCACGATCCCCACAGAGTTCCACATCTGTCGGGAGGTGGACAGAAAGCCCCTCTGGATTAAACTTACTGACCACTTTTTACCTCAGACATTTAAATGAATGGGGAAAGCTACAACTCCATGCATAATGTGAGTTGTTGGCCCGGGTCTCACCATGAAGCGATGCATGAGGTGTGCAGGGGTGGAGCCTGGCTGGAAAGCCTTCTGGGGCGGGGTGGGCATGGGCCCCTCATAGACGGGACGGAGCAGAGCCGCCGAGGCTGCTGGGAGAACTGTGGCGCTGCCTGCATCATCGTCATAGTTACCAAGCTTATCCAGCCCAAGCTTGAGGGAGCCTGTGTCTGTCAGGGGGATTTGACAGGACGTGAGCTACATAAGTGAGCTTATATCTGTCCTGTCCACTCAAGGAAGATAGTGTTGTTTTGTACTTTCTCTTAATTGGGGACCACAAGTAACCAGTTGGTTTTTGTAGCCACAGTAAGGGCTATATCCCTCTGGAAAGTTCAACACATTAACACAGAACGGAAAAGTATAGATACAATACTGTACAACAGGATTGAAATCTAACAACAATTCCCAGTGACTTTCCCAACAAGCAGCAGTCCTTAATGCTTAAATTGCCGGAAACATTTGAGTTGACAAAATCGTTTTCCATCAGACATCAAGGCACCACATCTGAATGTGAACTGATTTGTGTTTTACCCCACTGTTTACCAGCTTTTGGATGCTACTCCATTCACAGCTAAAGTGGGCAGGGTCACATTCCCCTGTGGATTCCATCTTTAAATTCTGTGGCAAAGCCCTTTCGGAACTGCAAAGGCCACATATCATATCCTTTATACCCAATTCCAACATTCTATAGACTTTTTCTGGACGTTAAAATTAAACAAAACATTTCTTCCTCACCAAGGGAGTTCTCGTCATCAAGGAAAGCACTCCTGTTCCTTGCTCTCCCAGTGGCGGGAACAAGATCGTCGTCCTCTTCGTCATCCAAAGCGACAGGGTTCTTGGCCGGTGAGCCAGATTCACTGACCCCCTCGTCCATGGGTCTGTCATCGTCATTATCATCAAAAAGGTCCTCATAGCTAGCTGGAGCCTGCTAGAACAGAAAACAAATATCCAGCAGTAAGTTACTGGATCCAGTCAACTTTCACAAATTACCAGAATACTGGAGACTCACCTTGGTGCTCTTAATAGCCATGGTGGAGGAAGAGGATGAAGAGAGCCCATCTAGCAGTCCCAGACAGCCCTCTGTGTCGGTGTAGGCGATCTGAGTGCCTGAGGGATGCCAGGCCAGTCCGCATACAGTGTAGCCCTTCTCATGTTTCTGCCTAGAGTGTCAGGGCGGGGAAGACGGGGGCGGGGAAGACGGGGGCGGGGAAGACGGGGGCGGGGAAGACGGGGGCGGGGAAGACAGGGGGCGGGGAAGACAGGGGGCGGGGAAGACAGGGGGCGGGGAAGACAGGGGGGGGTCACCAAAAATCGAATCCTGTGTTGCACAACTCCGCTTCAGTATTTTCGATGGAGTGAACGTTTCCTTCTCAGAGTCTCTGCGTGGTTCTGTCTCACCTGTCCACACACAGCTTGCGCTCCATGTCCCACACCGTCAGCAAACCCCCAATGCTACCGGTGGCCAGGAACTTCCCACACGGCGACCAGGCCACTACATTTATCGGCTGGCAGAAGGGGCGGACGTGTTTGGAGAACGATGGCGAGACGGGGGGAGAAAGGTCGTGTTCAAAGACGGAAGAGCCCTCTTTTCCACAGAAATGTCTTAGAAGCGCTGACACCATTGACCGATCTCCATATCATCAACAAAACGTTGGTAAACATAGCGAACGTGACCCCGGATCTTACCTGGGTTCCAAGGTCATCAGAGAGCGTGCTCACGAGATCCCACGAGTCTCTCTGGTAGAGCTGTACCGTCGTCTCCACAGGAACCGCCAGGAGCTAGACACAAACATTGTCACTAGAGGCATTCTGCCCTTAGCCAATGGACAGTCATAGTCATATGTATCGATGAGTGACAAATAGATATAGAAGAAGAAACACATGGTATTTGCTGCCCTCGTTTTCTAATAACATATATGGAATTTAAAATACAGAATGTAGTAACCAAATAAGTGTTAAACATCTCAAAATATATTTGGATTCTTCAAAGTAGCGACCATTTGCCTTGATGACGGCTTTGCACAGTTAGGGCATCCTCTCAATAAAAATGAGTCGGTGCATCCAAACGGTTCAGTTGGTACAGTACATATATAAAGATTCAATCGCAATGAGACTAACCAGAATCGATAATGGATCAATTGAATTCATTCAAAAAGTACTGAGCATGGAAAAATTGTAAGCCACCTCAAAGGAAAGAACGAATGAATTCCTTTCAGCATAGAAGGGGAGAGTAAATGAGTTAGTACCTTAGCAACTCTGGGCTGCCAGGCCAGTCGGCACAAGGACTTGGAGTTGATGACATCATTGGACTTCTGCAGCAGTGGCCAGCTGATCACCTGAGTCTGAATCAATACAATGTTTCTCAGATCACCCAAATGCAAAAACTGAGACATTTATTGTCCTGGTTACCAGACTGGGGATGAGTGGGGAGAGTTTTAGAAGACATTCAATGTGTAGGAAGTTAGTTTCTATTGTGGTGATATGTGGTTAAACTGAAGGTCTGGGATTGGACTGTGTATTAGCACACTTCATCTGATGTTAGTTGGGGCACAAGCGGCAGAGACAGTGACAATGACCAAAACAGATGTGGGGATTAGCTGAGGGGATGGATAATTAGTTACCTGTTCCTCAATTCTCCAGATAACTACAGACCCGTCACAGCTGGCAGAGGCCTGGAATGAGAAGGCATTCGCAACATGTCGTCTGTCATTAACAGTACGAAGCATTCTAGTCTTTTTCCAATCAACAATAACAAAAAAGTTGCAGATGACTGGATGAAGTTGTGAATGATTCCTACCAGGAACTCATCTTTGGGGTCAAAGGTAACACTGAGGATGGGGGCATTGTGTCCGCGCAGCGTCTTCTGCTGACTGCTGTCGGACACCTCGATTACCTTCACCATGAAGTCACTGGGGGAGGGGGACACACACAGACACACACAGGCAGGCAGGCACACGCGCACGCAGGCAGGCAGGCAGGCACACACGCAGGCAGGCAGGCACACACGCAGGCAGGCAGGCACACACGCAGGCAGGCAGGCACACACGCACGCAGGCAGGCACACACGCACGCAGGCAGGCAGGCACACAGGCAGGCACACGCGCACGCAGGCAGGCACACACACAGGCAGGCAGGCACGCAGGCACACACGCAGGCAGGCACGCAGGCACACACGCAGGCAGGCACACACGCAGGCAGGCACACACACAGAGAACAATTAGGAAAACTGTCTGGGCTAGGAGAATATATAAACAGATGCCAGAACAGCGATCAGCCTTTATTTCATTAAATTAATCACACCCATAGGAAGTGAGTGAACTACATACAAAGGTAGGATTTTCTATTTAAAGAATCATGCAGTGCAAATAATCAGTAGCGAAGCACGGATGTCTTGCTTCCAACTTTAGCTTTGTATCAGACTATCAGTATATTGCAGGGCAGATCAGTTAGATCCACAATAGGAAACAGAGCAGAAACTCATTTCCTCAAATATGCGGTGTGGGTGTCAAATAGCAGTATAACAGGCCTCAGCTGCCTGTGCTGACCAAGTCAATATACAAACCAATATCAATCATGTACAAATGGCCTAATCAATACATAGATATGGTCTGTGCCTTCATTTGTGTGATACACCTGCTTAGCAAACAAATTCATTGACTTATTCTATACCATCAGGTCTCAACCTTTTTCCTCATGAGCCCCTTATTCAATATTTGAAACAGTGGTCCAGTTTTGTTTTACCGTTTTTTTAAACCAGGCTGGTTGATTAAGAACCTATCCTTACATCACTGACCGGGAGTGTTGAAGGCCAGTCGGAACAATTAGTGTTCTAACCATTAACGATGCACTCTGACGAACATGACTGTATTCTGGGTAAATCTAGTTCTATGGCATCTACAGTACCTGGATCCGGCAGCGACTCTGGAGCCACTGCTGTTGTAGGTGACATGGGTGGCATTGGTGGTGAAGCGGGTGAGGATGCCATCCGGGTCACCCTCAGGGAACGTGTGCATCTGCACTGTGTTATTGGCGGCGGCTGTGACCAGCTTCCCGTTCTGTATAACGGGGCAGACAAAGAAAGTCCGATTAGAACCATGACGATAAACACTTCACTGATCAACCATGTTACTGTCACTGCACACACCCCTGACTTCCAGTAGTACCTGGTGTCCATTATACCAGCATGGTGCCTGGCTACATAGCAGCAAGGCCAACATCTCCTACCCACAGACAATACAGAAAAACCCTACATCCCTACCAGAGCTCTTCACTTTGCCAAGCCAATTGAGGTGCGTCTCCTGATGTGCACAGTCAGAACCCTACTCTGTCCCTGCGTCCCAGTAAAAGAACCAGGTACGACAACATTGACACTAACGACAACATCGCAGAGACAAAAACTGCTTTATTATATCTGAACCTAACAAAGCCAAATAGCCTTTGCCCTATTTGACAGCCTCGGCGCTTAGATGACCTGTCAGACAATTAACATAATGCAAGAGGAAAAAAGAGACAGTAGAATCAGAAATCACCAAAGCATGCATCATGGAATGTCAGATAGGGATTGGAAAGAAACGGATTGACCCCAACTCCTCACAAAAACTGGATGCAGTGTAACAGCTCTAATGCATCCCAATAATAAAAGGACACGTGTGCTGTAATTGGTCTACAAAGAAGCATGGACAGATATCCATGCTTTGGTTTAGTTTCCTATCCAAGTCCAGAGACCTGTATTAATAATTTTCACGCAACCTATCCAAAAGGTATCTGAAATAAATTGTGAAAAAAGGCCCATACAGAGGATTTGAAACAGATGTGTGAAGAAAGCTTGTGTCGGTACCATTATTCGAATGGGATTCGGTTCATAAGTGTGACATAATCCTGGTGCCGATTTTATAACTGAATGCATGTTTTATTAAAATCATCTCTAACAGGTCTCCAGTCATAAAGTTTCTAAGCATCATACGGTATATACGGCCCTATCTCAGGGGTACCTGGCAACCTGATCAAGGAAGTAAATTGCAACACGTTTAACCCTTTCAATGGCAGACTCATGTGAGACTTACCTTCAAGGCAAAGGAATATGCCTTCTCTCCAACATTAATAGACTTGGGATCGTCGTCATCCAGACTCTCCCATATCCTCACGTCACCATCACTCCCACAAGTGACTATATAGCTGAGAAAAAGTCAGGCAATAATCATGTCAGCGCCAAGCCACGATATTTATATGCATTTTACTTGGTCAATATTTATTAATTATTTTAGTTTCTGCATAAGTTAGAATGTCATGTTTTGTCATATAAACATTACAAACATGGTACTGACAATTTAACAGAATAATTACTTGCCAGTTCTCTCACAGCAGTGCAACAATGATAAAAGCATATCAAATTAGGTTAAAAGAAATATTATGACAATACCATTTACAGTACAAATTCATGAGCTCATATACCATCTAAAGAATTGTGTAAAAAGTTAGATTTGAGGCCATGTCGGTCAGGTCTATAAGGCAGGTATATAAGAACGGACTGACTGATTGAAAAAGACAAATTAGTGTTGCAAAACATTTTAGTGATTTGTACTTGAACATTCAACTAATCTGTCTTTTTCAATCATTTTTTTAAGCTGACATGCCTGGTTCACTAGCATACTTACTTTCCAGTGTCATCGAAGCAAACGTCAGTCTGACCTTCTGAGTGGCCATAACGCATAGGCTTTCGTTCACAAGGCATTGTTCAACTGAAATGACAGCAATATTAGAGAATGGCCAAAGTCAAATATTAAAAGGCATGTTGTAAACATAAATGAGCAAACTTGAGCTGAATGCCCCTACACTAAACTATATGAACTGTATTGATGTTTTTGACATCTGTCCATCAATGTGTAACGTAGCTAATTGCATTGATACCTGTCTGATTCTGCAACCAGCAGGGCCGGTGATGACGTGGGGAAAATGGCTAGGATTCATGGCTTGATACTATTACAGCAGTAATATCAATGTCGTCAATTGAGGAGGCCAACATACATTAAGTAGGTCCACGATTTCTGGCGAAGGTTCTAACCCTAGCCTAGGCAACGTTAGTGTATAGCAAGATAAATGGAATTTCCTTTGAGGGTCAAAAACATCTACAGCAACGTGTTAGTTTCTAAGTAACGACGTTTCACTTAAGTCAGGGAGACAGCTGTCTTCTCGTTGGGCATTTCCATTTCATTGACAATTGTAACTGACTCCCATGTCACGAAGAATCTGGCACTAGTAGTAGTTCATGTACATTCCCGCGAGTCACAGAACGAAAGATATATTTGCTCCCATTTTAAAACACAATAACACCATTGCATTTTCTAACTCAATCACAACATATTAGCTAGCAACTGTTAGCTAACTAACATTACAATGGTCTGCTAGCTTGCTCTCTCATTCAATACATTATATTAAATAATATTTTTTATTTAACCAACTATATGAAAAAGCAAAGCCAAACTTACAATGTTAACAGTATGTCCTCTTTATGTGAATGCAGAAACTCCCGCGCTGTTGAAAAACAAGAACCCAAAGAGCTTCAGGATTCCCGCCAGCTACG
This sequence comes from Esox niger, assembly GCA_016801105.1. Lineage (NCBI taxonomy): Eukaryota > Metazoa > Chordata > Actinopteri > Esociformes > Esocidae > Esox > Esox niger. The sequence goes on along the minus strand of JACXGJ010000887.1, from coordinate 30,459 downwards.
TCACTATCACCACTCCCCGACTCCGCCCCCCGGTTCTTCCGACGTAACCAAAAAGATGCGTGAATCCAAGATCACCCATAGACAAACTTGACAATTTCATAGAACCCGTATAAATAAGACTTCAGAATTTAGGCAGTCATCTTGCATGAGACCTATTACAAACCGGCTACAAAAGAAACACAAAAATAGTGGTGGTAAAAGTGACATTTGAGGGTTTGACAATGGTTATATATTATATATAACCATTAACGCGTACAATGAACTTTTCCGAATATTGACCAACAAATTCAATTAAAATAGTTTACAGTATATAATGTATTATTTTAAGAGTACAAAATAGGTATTAGGTTACTAATGATGTGGGAATACAAGATAGAATAGAACTATATACAGTGCAAATGAAAATGTGTTTATTGCATTGTCAAACATCTGACCAAATCTACCCAACATCGTCATCTGCTGACTTTATATAACGTTATTTGAGGAAAACTTTGTTAATGCACATGTTGGAAACAACATCGATATATAATTTACTGTAGCAAGCTAGCTGAGATCGTTAAGTTATAAACACAGAATTCTGTTGCGTTTTAGTACCCAGTTAGCGGTTCGAATTCTTGTACTGTGATGGAAATTCCATCGATAGACACTCAAAGGAGTAAGACAGAGACAAAATTCTCTTGGCACAATTAGCAGTATATTTGCAAATAGAGCGACGCGTCAAATGCTTACAGAATAATCATTAGAGGAACCTCTAAAGTAAATTACATATACAGCTCGTATTTATTATAGTTAAAAGGGGTGTGGCAAGATGCCACCCATCAATATTAGGCCACACAGGTGGGAGGGTTATCCCCCCATCTTTACCTAAACGGACAACTGCCCCTACCGTCCCCCAACACTCACATTCCTAAGAAAGAAAGGACAGATAGCCTTAATGGTTTAGCCAGTTGAGCAGGTCAGAGAACCTAATGATTCTCTGAAATAATACAGATGCATGTCACAACCAAAGACCAGAGTTACATACCATGTAATAGATAAGCAAACATGTCTCCAAAATACATTAGTTAAGAAATTGCCACAACAGTACACTGATTAATAAACAAGCAATATGAAATTAAGTGTTATCATATTGCTTTTCTACACAATTAGTGACGCATAAAATCTGAATCCAACCGTTATCGTATTGTTTGTTATTTTTATTGGCATCCTTTGTAGAGGGAAACAAAAGACACAGCGTGAGTTCATGAATATTCTGTTTTGAAAGCGTATTAAAGCCAATATCTTTAACTTTAAACTTCAACCAATAAATGGCCGACTATATAAACTGAGGTGCATTGCAATTAGAAAAAAATTAAGTCTGGGCAGGCATTTCTCTAAAGAACATTGCCTGTCCATGGACCTGGTCTGCCCTGGGTGATTGATGCTGTTGGTGCTGTATTGTATAGTTCGAATTTTTTTCTGTTCATTTCTTCAACATGGCTAACATCAAAAATGTTGTATATTCTTTTTTATTAATATTTTTTTCTACTTCCGATATCAAAGTTGGTCCATTCATCCATAATGACATTCTGCTCAAGACTCATTCATCCTCTTAGTATGACGTCCAGTATAGGCTAAGCTGCTAGTTTTCATTTTCTGTGATTTGTTATGATTGCTCAAACCATTGCTGAGATTTACCATGAAACACTAATAGGTTATACACGAAAGGCTGTTCTACAAAATGAAATTGTTAACCAAGAATAGCCAGGTGGTCATGTGAGTACTTTCTTTCCAAGCTCATGTGGTCCAGACAATCTGATCTTGGTATATGTTCCAATAGCAGCATGAAGGGTGTCTCACTGGAATAATTTGATAAGCACTACAGGAAATAGGCTGCTGCAGACAGCTGTGTCTAAATGTTACTCCAGTGAAATCCAATAGCTTCCAATAAAGCCTGTGTGTTTATGTGTGCTGGGTGTGAGGGTGCGTGGGTGTATGTATGGATGGATGTGTGTATGCTAGCATGCGGGCTGTGTGCACATGTTGACTGATTGCCACAAATGAGCTTAAACCAAAGGGATTCAATTCATTACAGAATCGTCTATGATTTTACGAATCCTGTATGTAAGAGGATCCGACATATAGTGTTACAATGTTAAGCCCTGGATGGAGTCTGCCTGCAATGACAACTGGATAATTTAAGACACAGACATATTTCATTTCTGTGGTATGGACAGATCAATAAGCATGGCTCCAGCTTTTTGCCATTGAGAAAGTTATTTTCCTGCACACATTATCAGCATCAGTATTGCCCACAGTTGCTCCCTGACAACAAATTTGAAACATTTTATTGGTGTTAGGATTGGCTGGTAGGACCACTTTAACACCATGGTTAAAGTGTAATTCAAATGACCAGGCTCCCACAAAAACACACTGTTCTTAAAGTGATCTCACCTCATCTAAACGTGACCTCACCCTGTCTCAGACATATTACCAGCAATCCCAATCGAAATGAGGTTCAGGTGTACAGCAGGTTGTTCAGGACAATGCATTGCTCAGTCTCTTTCAACTGCCTAGGATCAGTTGTCTTTCTTATTTTGTCTTCCAAACCAGTCATTTGTTTGCAAGGAGCTTTCAGACGGATGATCATGGGACTGTTGACTCCTCACATTCTTTTCCTGATCACTTTTTCACTCCTATTGGTTTATTCCTCTCTGACATTTATTTCCAATGAGATGAAGTGGGGACCAAAGGAATTAATGAAAGAAACAATGGTAAGATCCTCACAATATGGAACAGCAAACATGCATCTTGTGTTTACACTTAAAATAGTCTAAACTACTAGTGTTCACCATCAGTCAAAACATCCAAAAGCACAATTTGACAATGTAAAAGATAAGTTAGCTATGAATAACAACATGCTTCAAAATCTGAATTAGTCATTCATAGAGAATATCCTTGTGTTCCTTGATTCTCCAAATCTTTGGAAAGCGATGACATTTTGAAGTTGCTCTTTGCAGAAAGGACTTTGAATTGTTTCCCCGTACATGAAAGGCAAATATTTCCATACTATTAAGTTGTCTTACAGATCAGTAGAACAGGTAATGGCATCCTCTAGTTCACTTTGATGATGAGGCAACAGGTTCTCTATAAGCCAAAGTCATAGGAAGATCACATGTTTCTTTACCATTTTCTGTAATACTAAATATAGTAAGACAATATAACATTTATTGGTTGTTTTGATGGGTGCCAAGTAAAATGGAGTTAAAGCGAATAAAAGTTTATTGGGAGATTGACAATTTGAGCATTTCAAAAAATAAATATTATGACAATAATTCAAATTCAGAATAATTAGGTACCAGTCTTCTCTATTCAGTGCTAATACAGTATCCATTCATGCTTATGCTGGAACTGAAAAACCGCAATGAATTGTTGTGACAATCAAGACAGACAGACTGAATAAACAGAACTACAGCACATCCTCTTAGACATGACTGCCACTGAGACATGAATACGAGGAGATGAATTGATAATCAACAAAACATGTGTAAATAAATGTTTTGTTTTGAGATATTACTTAGACTATAATGAAGTGCAGGATTAAGATTTGCAAACCAACTTTGTACAACCATTGGTGAAAGTCTACACATTCCTTGCAGTCACTTTATTTTACCACAATATGAGGTCTTAAAAGCTATTAAAAGCAACACAACCAACTTCACATTTTCAAAGTGAAAACCTATCAAAAAGTATCCAAGATACAAAGAATTAAAAACGAGTGGATGTTTAGCACTGTTCAAAGTGCCTAGCCTAAGATTTATGTCAGAATCGAGACTAAACCAAAAAGAAAATATGAAAAAAACTCAAGATCTCATGGAAACTCCACTGATGGTAACCAGCATACCCATAACAGGCCTGTGCACAGGAAGGCTTAAGTCACAGCTCCTATCCCTGGATGGAACTCAAAATCTGTTGCGCTGCCAGCATATATACAGGGAGACATTTTTTATCATTCTAGCCCATGCCCCTCGAAAGGTCTGTGCCCGGCCCTTCCCTTACCATTGCGCTGCCATCATTAAACTATAAAAAACAATTGCATCAAGAAAATTGAAATTAAACCACATTACTGGTATGTACGATGATGTTAAAGCCTCTGTAAAAAAAAATCCACTCCAAGTAATCCCAATCGTAATTCAAAATGAAACCCCCTTTATTGTATTGTGGAGGAAGCATACAGTTTTCTTTGGGATTGGGGAGTTTATAGGATTAGAAGAAATATAAAAGGAGAAAAGTCCAGGTAAAAATGTTGGCAAACCCACCTCACACCTTCTGCAAACCTAATTCTAGAAGATTCTAATGCGTAAGATGCAGGTGCATGGCTTTGTGAGTTTTGAGTGTTCCTGAGTGGTCCACTTCTGACTTAAATTTAACAGAAAATCTAGGAGTTTGTCCATCAATTACTTCAAACCAAATTGACTGTTTCTGGAATACTATTCAAAATAATTCACAGTGATAATAGCTGCCAGCAGTGTTTCCACCAATTATTAACTCTGGTCTGTAAAGACATGCACAATCAAGATATCCTGGATGTGGATTACATTGTCTCGATCTTTAGGGATACAAAATATAATTTATTAATGAAATAGGACAGCAAGCAGTGTGTAGACATACTGTGGATAAAAACTGAATTTATGTTGCCATCTAGAGGCTCTAGATAAAACTGCATCCATCTGTATTTCCAACCCTGATTATCTCTCCAATGTAGCACACCTGATTCTAATAGACAGTTAATACCTGAATGAGGTTGCACATACATGGTGTTGGAGGACAAACAACCAGGACCTCTCCAGGAGCAGGGTTGGAATCTAGTTAGTATAGTAATTAAGTAATTAAACTGATCTGAGGAAGACCACATCGACATGAAGAAATGTTTACACAGTCCCCACATTTTATAAAAATGTCATACTAATTATTGTTCATATATTTACTGACTGATGACAGGAAGCAATGATTATTGTATTAGTTTACTAAGGAGACAATATGTGCACTTTCTCATAGCTTTTATAATATAATAAATCATATCCTCTCATTCACCATCTCTCCCTCACTTCCCTTTAGTGTCATACAGAATCCTTTTTTCGATCCTGTTACACCATTTATCCACCTGACCAGACCAGCCAAAACCTTCACAGCTGATAACAGGCACAACATCCAAGTCTCCCGCGTGTCCAATGATACATTCTCAATACAAAGTAACTATATTGCGGTCAGGCTATGAAAAAATATAAGAAAACATGATTGGTGTGGAAGAGTAGTAGCAGACTGGAATGACAATTAACTGAGTCATAGTTCTATATTGCACAAGCCCCGTTGCACTTGTAGTGGTACTGCCTAAGATAGTCCCTTAGCGGATAAGGCAATGGAAGGATCTCAATTCCCTGGTATGTGGTGCAGCTACAGATAACTGCGCGACACAGGTGTTGCAAGGTGAAGGGGAAAGTCCTGGGCAGGGGGCGGGACAGTAGGGGCTCGAAGAAAAGGCACGTGGCAGGGTCGCTGTAGTGACTTAACAGGCCGGTTACACTCGGGTCCCGGTACATGCATGGGTCTCGTCCGTCAAAGCTGAAGCGCTTGCCGCTCTGCTCAATGCGAGCATGGAGGGAGCGGCTGTAGCGCCGAAAGCTGACCGAGAACAGGAACTCGTCCTGGGCAGAGTCGCGGAGAAGGAAAGTGCCTTCGGGCTGGCCCTCCAGGAGCTCCTCAGCCTGGAAGCGGTCGAGTACGCCCCAGTAACATGGGCTGTTGTTGATCTGGAGGAGGTCCGGCACCAGGATGTAGTCGGTGTGGCAAGATGGGTGACAGGATGGATCCCAGTCGTCAAGGCTGAGGGGCCTAGACGAGCAGATGCCATCCCAGGAAAGAGGCGTAGAAGGCAGGGATGAAGAATTGGACAGGACTAGTTCTTTGCCAGAAGCCTGGGCAACTTGAACAGACCGTGCAGCCTCTAGACCCACAACGGCGCTAGGCTGGAGTGCATGCTTCTTGATGAGGTGCCAGCATTGGGCTAGCTCTGACTTAGGCGAAAAGGGACACTTGTCCTGCATTAGCTCCGAGACGTGAATCTTGCGCTTTGACCAAAGGAGCACAGAAAAGGCTCCCTTGGAAGTCCCCGTTGGGTGGCTGTGATGATGTTGGCCGGTGCGGAGAGGGAAGCACTGACCCACAGCATCCTGGAATTTCTGCCGGAGCGAACGCCGGGAAAAGGCTTTTCTACAGGTGACGTCCATGTCTATGTCCCCTAAAACGGTGCAGCTGCATTTTCTCTCTCGCCGTCGCCGTGGACATGAGGTGGAACGAGCCCCTTGCTCCTCCATCTGACCCTCGCCATCAGAACACTGAACGCCTGCATTGTTTCTGGAACTCCGGGAGCGCTTTTTGCTGCTCCAGACGTAGCTGTCCGCGCTCCAGCTGCGGATGCCAGATTTGGGACGGGTGTCTGAACTCCGCACTTTCTTGTCAGACATGGTGCTCACTTCTCTTTATATAGTTTTGCTACATCGATGGACAGATACAGACAATATGTCAATATGTGGACAAAATCCTTAGTAATCAAACTTTGGTATTGTTATCAACAAAAGCTTTAAACCAGATTGCAAAATATATTTGCATAACTCAGTTTGCACAGGTGGATAATACTGTAATTGAACTCTTTGAATTAGAAATCCATTTATCACCAATTGTGGACTTCCTTTAGGCTGAATTCTGAAACGGAGGGTCCCAGTGAACCGTCTATTTATGATAAACGAAATCAGAAATAAATTGTAATAACATTTTCACAATGAGAATAAGTAGATGAACGAGGAGCAGTTTACATATGCGAATAGCCTATTATAATATGTGAAAATGACAAATTTGTTTAACCAAATAATACTTCAAATGTGTAATAAATTATGTTTATAAACTGCTTAAACAGTAATGCGGTTAGAAATGGATGCGAAAAACGATTTACCTGCCAGCGATGGTTACTGTGTATAAGGGACACTCGAATAAAGTCACTTTGCTAAAATCTTTTGCCTTCCCACTAACATGCCTTGACATGTAGGAGTAGTGGACAAAGGCTGTGTAATTTCTGAGGCAAGCGAACTAGGCCTAACGAAGTTTGCCACAGAGTGACATTTTAGCAAAATAACACTTAAATAGTTCTGCAACATGGAAATGAATAATAAGCTCATGCCGAAGTTAAACGTAATTCTAAATATACAAACAACGAAAAGCACAAATTCTTTCATCTCTAAATATAACAACACATTAAACTTTTAATGCGATAATCTAGACTGTTTTACCTTTTCAACTCGTTTAGAAAAACAACATTTCCATGGTGCCAAATTCGATCATAATTTCTCTATTTGCGCACCAAACGAGGAGCGCGCGTTCTGTCTTCTATCCAGATCCCATCTCCAGTGTAGACTAGTTCCGCTCTCTTTATAGGCATATCCTCTTGGGATTTGATCATTTCCTCTTTGGTCTGGGATGGATGTGAATGTGAAAATGCTATACCCTTTCCTCTGTAACCTTAGGCTCAAACGCGTTGAGACGCACAACCAACATTTTATTTTTTTATGTATACCTATATTTCCTACCCATCACCTCTGATTATTTTTGTAAGAGATTGAATATTGCCTATTATTAAACCAACTAACTAAAGACTAGACAATGTATTCATAAATCTTTTGCCATTTTATGTCTTCAAATGTGCAATCTGGGCTTGTGGTATTGTAAATGTAATTTCAGTTCATGTAATATTCAGACACCAAAAAATTGTTTATAAATGGCTCATGAGTTTACCACAACTGTCTCTCATCGTATCATAACCCAGATTTTAATAGTCAAGTACCAGACTGCTGAAGTTACATTAACAGTGAACTTTCACACTAACATTTCGCCTCCAAAATGTAAATATGACCAAGACATGTAAAAACACTGAGTGTAGCTTGTTGGCCTGAGAAGATTCAGAACATTTTGTTACTTTCTGGCATTTTATGTTAATGAGCTATTGACAATGAAGTCTGAATCTTTAACTGTTTCCTGTTATTAAAAATTTCAATATCTCTGACCCAAAACTTCATTTTTACAACAGATAATATGGAATCAGGTATATATTCCATACCATCAACATAATTTAGTTTTACTATATATTTGTTGCATGTAATGTCAACAGCTCTGACCCAATATAACCTTAATTGATTAGCACCAACTGGTATAGCTTAAGGGAAAGATGCTATACCATCAGTGTTTCAGTTGTATAATTAGTCAATGTAGAAATGTTTTATTTTTTAATGCATCTTTCCACCTTGAACTATCAATTGCTCAAATATGCAACTTTTGTTAACACAACTAACTCATGTGAGTTCATGAACCTGTAACTTACAATCAACAGCATTCATTTCCTTAAATCAGTTTTGAAATCTTTTGATCTTAAGTTTTCAATTCCAAATTTTTATGGAATATACTTCCTCACAAATTCTTTTAAACCCGGGAAACATTATGTAAATTGTAATACATTACATACTGTTTTTAATGACATTTTGTACCAAAAATAATTGCTCAGTATATATTAAATTATTTATATTTTTTGGCCTGTAAAAATAGATTTGAAGGTGTTTGGGATGCTCTTCAGTGCCTCTGAAGCTCCTACAATAAAGAATGGCCTCTGCAATTTTATACTTGTCATATGTAGATTTCCCGTTTGGTTAGTCACTTGGGGCACTAGGGGATAATAAAATGGTGCTGTGGATTCACTGAGGCAGGACACTGTAAGTGGTGGCCCCACAGCAGCACCAAAACACCCCAGACAGACCAAAAACCTCTTACCTGCTCCTGTGTGAGCTGAGAGTGATGTGTCAGCCTAGTAAAACCCCAGAAACCCGAGTAAAGGCCCAATCTGTTTCAGCAAAGATATTCACCAGACATTTTCATTTTAAATGTGGCCAGGACTCCCCAACCACCCTGGTGGAGTTAATATGCACCCCTTTGGGATGCTTCTGATGCTTATTGTGTTACATCACAAAAAAACATTTGGACAGCCACAAGATGGACTGTGCTTTGACTCAAGCTGGCTTTGCAAAGAAGACAAATAGCCAGTTCCACAACCAGGACCTCAGAGTAGGTATTCAATGCATGAGATCCCTCTGGGGTTGAGAGAATGTCAAGAGTGTGCAAAGCTCTCATTATGCAAGAGTGTGACTTCTTTGAAGAATCTACAACATGGATTATACTTTTTTGGTTACAACATTATTCCATGTGTGTTATTTCATAGTTTGGGTGTTTTGCGTATTATTCTACAATGGGGATAATATAATCTCTAAAGAAATGCACTTGAATGAGAAGGTGTGTCCAAATATTTGACTGGTAGTGTAGGTGTAAAGACAACACATCCCGGCCACAGAGCAGGCACCACAGAGGCTCGACAAGGAGAGGACAAGTTATGGGCCTCTTGGACAAGAAGCAGGGGCAGACCCTCAGAGCATTCCCTATCTAGCTTGGGATGGACTATATGCAGAGACGGGTTCTCTCAGTGTAGCATGTCCAACGTGAGCTGGACAAGATTTATATGGGGAGACATTCAGAATGGTTCGTTGCCACCAGTGTGTCAGTTTAAACCTAGAAGGGTACTTGGATCTCCCATTGAGAACAAAAGAGGTTAATAAAAGTTTTCTCATCTAGTGAACAGATCATTCTAAAACTCTCTTAGACCTGGGACACCAAAATTAGGACAGGGAAGTCCCCCTGAAGAAGAGATCTGCTCTTGGGTTGCAAAAATGTAAAACTTAAACTACACACAACGCCTTTAGGTGACGACTGCTTCCTGTATGTCAATGTCAACAGGTAGATACAAATCTAGCATTAACATTCGGGATATACCTAAAACAAAGCCCAAACAATTCTCCAATTCAAAGCAATTCAAACCCATGAGCCGACACCAGAAGTGTTCCCTCAGTCAGCTGGTTCTGGACCCAACCAATCAAACTGATACCAGCACAGTGTCAATATAAATCAATAAAAATAAATAAAATCACAAACCAATATAAGGACTTATTGACAGTAGGGCAGAGATCCCTGAGCTCATTGTAGTTTTTAAAATTAGTATTATTGTTTTTTATGAAGATCTATGTCATTTGGTTGTAAATCAATTAGCCTTTTTTAGTTTACAAAAATAAACAATGCACATTTAATCTTTTGAAATTTTTACCTAAAAGAGAAAACAAAGAACATTGCATGTTTGCTATCGTAAGCAGGTTTAGAAAATGTGATTTATATCTTTCTGGCAGATATTTTAACAAGGTATTGAAGATTAAAGTTATAATCTTTAATATAAAGCCAACACTGCAGTAACCTATTATTGTTTATAGTCCTGCTTGTGTAGTCATTTGTCAAAACAATGTGACTGATACTGTCATTGCATTTAGTGTCATCTCTTGAATTAATTTATGAATTTCATAGTGGTTCGTGTGGTTCATTTAACTAGCCCTATATATCTCAGATTTTTGCTAGTATTGTACCTCTAAAGAAATTACTTTATTGTTCTCTGTGGGATTGCCCACATGCACATTAACATCCTACTCAAGATAATTAGGCGACAACAATAGCCTCCATCTGTTGATCCATTCAACCTTGTTAGAGAGGAAACGGCCTGGCTTTTAGATCACATCGAGCGCTTGATTTATTGATTGGATAATCAATAACAGGCTTCCGACAGGTTTGTCTGCTTCCGGGAATCTTCAAGTTGCTCCAAGTTAAAAGATGAGTCATTTTGAAATAAAACCCTTTGGGATTAAAGTAGACGTGGGTTCAAATTGTTTTGGAAAACACTCCATATTCTTTGAACTTGTTGCATTAAAAAAAATCCGAACGTCTTAACCCTATGGCACTCCATATGACCTCTAAAGATGTCACATTTTAGTCGGTTGGCAAGACCTTTCTGGTTATATTTTGGTCATAATACAGATTAATAAGAAATAATAAAGACCTATACAATGTGCAGGGTGAATAAATGTGCTAAATGGCAAAATAAATATAGTGAAATAGATAAATACAGGAAGCAGCAAGAGCGTATGAGGGTATAATGATGTAAGGCAGTATTGAAGGAGTGTTCCAGAATGAACAGATTTGTGTTCTAATAAAAAATGCAAGAAGATGTGCAACGACATGTTGGCCTGTTTGATATTATCCACTTTGATTTGTGAACAAAATCATAACCCGAAAATCAGGCGTGAACGTCTTTATTAGCATGTGTATACAAGATGACTTTCTGTTGATACAGCATTCTCAGTGAGAATATGGTTGCCAGAATACAGACGAAGAGGTCAAGACAATACACATTAGCCAACCAGATGCCCTCAGACTCCAACAACAGAGCAAATGTGTGTGTATCTGTGTGTGTTACCATGGTACCTATGGTCCTCGACGAGCGCCTTTGTTTTAGTGACATTGAGGAAGATGTTGTTAGTTTGGCGAACATGTTATTAGGCTACTTTGTTGTCATTGCTGATGAGTCCTAGATTTGAGGTGCTGTCAGCACATTGGACAATTTCACTGGAGTGGTGCATGGAAAAACAATCATGGGTGAACAGGGAGTAGAGGAGGGACTAATCACACAGCCCTGGGAAGCACCTGTGTTTAAGATTATCATGAAGGAGGTTATGTGACCAATTTTTACATAGTGAGGTCTACCAGTCAGGAAATCCAATACCCAAGTTGCAAAAAGAGGTGATCAGAAGGTTGAAGTGGATAATGGTGTTAAATTGAGAATTATAATGTATTTGGAATTTATACAAGTTGACGTGGGTCCAGAGTGTCAAGTAATATGGAAGTGATACTGTCGTGAATTAATATTTTTAAAAACGTCCTAATGACTATGAAGGTGATGTCATATACAATGACCTATTGTACTGTATGTATTAATAATTAAAGTGGAACAATTATGATAATCCAAAAATAATCAGTAGTCAATGAGGCCTAATTAGATTTGGTGTGTATGTGCGCGTTTTAATATGAGTAAGTGTATGTTACTATTAAACCTCAGATAATGTAGCAACACAATGTCCATGAAACCAAATTAATATTTAATGAGTGTCATTATGTGATCCAAACAGATTTATATTCTCTGCATGCAGTACAAAAAATGCCAGTAACTAAAAATTAGGGCATGCTGCATGTCTCTCAACTACTAATACTGCAAAATGAATGAGTACGCAATTCATGATCTAGAAACTACTGGGAAGACCCCATTCTTCCTTCTTTTGTGTTATTTCTAAAGGCCCGAGACCCACTAATTGTCTTTGTCCCATTTCAAATTTACTTTATGCAATCCTATCTACATTTTTTTCTTGACAGCAGTTGCATCAGTCAATTGGATGTCTGGATTTTGATTGTGGAGTTCTACAATTTACTGCCATTTACAGTTACAGGTTATTTTTTAAATAAGTGTGAATGTGGGTTAATTGGAAGTATATGGAAAGCAGGTGTCTCCACAAAGATGTAGAGTTAATCCATCAAGCTCCATTAGCTTTTTCTTGGTTATACCCTGGCTATTTCGATCAACATCAAACCAATGAACACTTATTAATGCAAAATTCTGGAGCACTGCCTGGGACAGCATTTACCACTATAATAATACATATGGTGCTTTTCAAGGTTTGAATCTGTACTGGTAAAATACATTTTCAGTAACTACAAAGCATGCAATTCTCTTGGACTTCGATTTTTGTTTGTTAGATGAGTGTTTTTCCACTGATTGACAAAAAAGTCTACAGAGTCAAAGTAAAAAATAAAAATGATGAACTGTTCTAAATGAATTACATATATAAAACAGAAAAACATTGATTGCATAAGTATTCACCTTTGAGACACCTATGTGAGCTGTGGTGCAACCATTTGCCCTAAGATCTCACTTTTGTTAAATTCGTTAAACGGAGTCCACTTGCCTGCAATCAATGTGTTTCCCATTAATTCAGGTTAAATATATATCTCTGGGCGGTCCCACTATCAGTTAGTACAATTCATAAGAAAATCTGAGTGATAAAGTTGCAAGATTCAAAGCCAATCCGGTATACGGTTCTTCAAAAGCTTCAATCAGGGGTAGGTTTTAAGAACATTCCCAATATATTGAATAGCTAGTTAACAGTGAAATCAATTTTTAGGAAGTGGAGAAAACTGTAAATCTGTCTAGAACAGTGTTTCTCAACCCCTTCCTGGATGTCCCCCGCCCTGTGTGTTTTAGATCTCTCCTTGCCCTAGCATACCTGATGTAGCTCATGAAGGACTTGATGATGAGCTGATCATTTGAATCAGGTGTGACGGAGCAGGGATTCATTTTTTTTATACATTCTCAATTCAACATCAAACCCACTACTGGTCTGCATAGCCAAAGAACATTTGCACCTGAATTGGAATTGATGCTTTAGTCAGATTGCATTAATATAGAGCTAGTAATCGACATGGGGTGAACCAGCAGGCTAGCTTCTCTACACATGAACTGCTGCAGTGTAAGTTTGGGTTGTCCCACTGTTCTTTTCAGTAACCTCTTTCCCCAATCTTTCACAATTTTCTGGAGGACTCAACACTTTGGATTGAGGTCAAAAAGTTGTGGAGTATGGTGTGTAGATTAGAGGGGGAGAAAGTCATTTCAATGTATGAAACTGACAGACATTTTTTTTTGAGGGGGTGTAGTGTAGAGTGCACCATTTCCCCATTTCCTTAGTACATAAAACAATAGAAAACTAAACAATAAAATTGTGCATCCACTTTCCACAACCTATTGAGTGAGTCAACTTATGTGTTACTGCAATTTAAAAGGCTTGTATAACATGGACGGCATGTCCTCATCTCACCAGGGCCCAATCGCAGGAAGTGTGTGGAAAGAGGAAACCCAGTATGCCCATTACCATGCCCATTAGGAGGGCACAGTTCATCATAGCAGCATAGCACATGGGCTTGACTGGGGGCAGAGAGGCTCATATCTGCCCCATATTAGAGCAGCATTGATCTGATTCTGATGTACGGCACAACTAACAACAGTCTCTATAAATAATTGATGTGTCGGTCTAGGTAGTTTGGTCAAGGGGGGTTTAAGCAACTTTCCAATGAGCCATTCTGCGCTAGTTCTTGCTTCTTCAAAGGTTTTTAAAATCCCTCTCTCCTGAGCTGTGTTATATATATTTTTTGGTGGTGTAGATTTTATATCCTATTTTTTCTCCGCTTCATTTTGGACTGTCCACTTTGTGATTCTGGTCTTGCAGGGAGAGGTAAAGATTAAGACAAGTTTTCCGATAAACATCTCGCAGAGCCATCCAGCTTCCGATCACAAAGCCTTTCTCGACAGGATGTACTAATCAGCTACACACATTTAATGTGAATGTATATGCCAGCCAACAACCACTACTACTGTAAGCTTGCAGGTACATGCCTTACCACAAGACGTTGCTAGAGGATGACAAGCCAATTCAGCTTGTCACACATGCTTTAGTACTGAAGGCATAATGTCAAACTGAATATGAGGCCAAAGTCTCAGTCACACATTTTAATCTGACTCGAAATGCTTAAAAAATGTATTTACTTAGAGAAGAAAACACATTATGAGGGTTATGTACGTGCTTAACAATGCCTTTAAGTCACAAAATATAACATTATAATTGCACGCTTTGGTAAATTGTTGCAAAATCAAGGAGATGCATTTTTATTATACAAATATGTATGTATATTTTTTTTAAATAAACAACAGTAGATTTCTTGTGTGTATATATATATACAGCTCTGGAAAAAATCATGACCAAAGCAGCTAAGGTGAATTGCACTGCGAGGACAGTTCAAGAAAGTATCTTAAGGGCAGGGCTGAAGTCGTGCAAAGCAAGAAAAAAGCCCTTCATCAATGAGAAGCAAACAAAAGCCAGGCTGAAGACCATAAGGATTGGACCATAGAGGAATTGAGTAAGGTCATCTTCTCTGACTAGTCAGATTTTCAGCTTTGCCAAACACCTGGTTTTCCAATGGTTTGATGGAGGCTACAAACCACAGTGTCTCACACCCACAGAGAAATTAGATGGAGGATTGGCTATGATCTGGGGGTGCTTCAGCAAGGCTGGAATCAGGCAGATATGTCTTTCTGAAGGACACAAGAATCAAGTGAAGTACAGAGTAATCCTGGAAGAACACCTGCTTTCTTCTGCTCTGAAAATGTTCCCCAACACTGAGAATATTTTTTTTCCAGTAGGACAATATTCCATGCCACACAGCCAGGTCAATCAAGGTGTGGATTGGGGACCACCAGATCAAGACCCTGTCATGGCCAGCCCAATCTCCAGACCCAAACCCGATTAAATGAATTTTTGTGCCAGGAGTGGCACAAAGTCACCCAACATCCATGCGACAGACTGGTGGAGAGCATGCCAAGACACATGAAAGCTGTGATTAAAAATCAAGGTTAACCAACAAAAATTTATTTCTGAAAACTTCCTAAGTTAAAACATTAGTATTTTGTTGTTGGAAAAGGAATATTAATTAGTTTTTGTGCATTATTTGAGGTCTAAAATCAATGCATATTTTTTGGGTAATTTTGACCAGTTGTTATTTTCTACAAATAAATACTCCAAAAGACAATATTGTTATTTGGAATTTGGGAGTAATGTTATCAGTAGTTTATATAATAAAATAAAAATGTGAAACTTACTCAAACACATACCTATGAATAGTAAAACCATTTTGCAGTGATCTCTTAAGTTTTTCCAGGGATGTGTATATATAAGGGCATTTATGTTTACTTCCTTGGGTAGAGACAGTGGGGCAAGATGTTATCACTTGGCTGACATTTGTGTGGCGGTGGGATGGAGAGTGACAGTAGGAGATGGTCAGAGGTGCATGATCCTGCCTTGTGAATTTCACTGAGCTAAATTTAATCAGAGGGGAAGTCACTGGCTCCATTGATCTTCACTCTTCTGCTCAGCTGTCGTTCTCCCTTCGCTCTCTCGTTCTCCCTCGGTGATCTGTATCAGATTGCAGACAAAAATGCAACACTGGTGTGGAACCAGCAAAACTCTGGACTGTGTCAGCGTGTGAAGGGGTTGGCTTGGTATAATGCACAGATATTAGTCATTATAAAACTATGGTTTGGGATTACTTTAATGGTAATGTCTTTGCGTGAGCATTCTCTTGTTTTATAATAGTACAATACAAACATTTTCCAAATGTTAAGGTAGGGAACAAACTGGTTCTTCTCAAAGACTGGTTGGATTGTGGTTGTTAAATTGAAATAAGAGCAAATACGGAAAATGTGATTTTGTGAACTTCTTCCTGAACTTGTTATTTTATATTGAAATTATTCTGTATCATTTCTATTGTCCTAAATGAATTCTACTAAACATAATAATATTGAACCTGTCATAACGTTGTCATACAACATGTTTAGAAATGTTGTTTGACATATATGGCTAGCCTTTTGCTTTTTCCTCCATGATCAAAATGTGATTTTTCAAATCAGCATCAACCTTGAAAGTGGGATAATATGTAAATCACACCAGTAAATATATATAAATATATACAAATATAAATATAATTATATTTGTGGCATATGAGCATGTGAGATCTGAAGATTCGTTTACATATCTGACCCGATTTTTCCCCCTATATTGTAAGCTCTAGAGCCCTTAATTATGACTTTTATTATTTATTTTAGTATATATTTATTTAGGCATTGTGAGCTTTGTTTAATATTCAGCAACAGTAATGAACAATAGAGGAGAGAGCTTGTCCTGAAAGACGAATTGGCTAGAGTTAACCCAAACCCACACTGCAGGCACACACACGTAGCAAATGCCCAGACCAATGAACACACTTGGCACTGTCAAATCTTACTTTGAGAAAAAAGCATATTTGTGGTTGACAAAGACACCACGGACTGGGCAGAGTAGTTAAGGAATAAAGCTAAAAGTCCACAACTGGCCCATTCAGAGCCTCAACTCTAATCAAATCAAAAGTGTGTCATCGCTTATTTACCTGTATTCAAAGAGAAAAATCGACTGAGAACAGGCTCTTTTCAAGCCGAGCCCTGTATTACAACAATAAAAACACACTCTAAAACATAATTTTAGATAAGCATTCCCAATTTCATTTTAGATCACTCTGAATGGCATTCCACGAATGTGGAGCAAAATATTCAAAAGCAACTATCCAGTTCTGAATAGGCCCCTGGTATATCCAGCACAATCCAGTCTTGTGAGCATGTCTGGTATTTGTAAGAAGCAACACGTTCTACAAAATAACCATAAATGGTAACAATTATAGGGTCTTCTGAAGCTAGGTTCTGTGACCTAGGAAATAGCATGTACATAGTTCCATTTGGAATTGTTTTACCAACTTACTTAAGACTGCAGGTGTGCAACAGCTTGTTCAGGACAGGGAGCCATAACATGATACTGTGTCATAAGCATAAAAATGAAATGTTTTTAGCATTTTAATGACATCTGAGTTACAGATATCATTAAAATACACAGTGAACAATATATGACTCAAAATTGAACCATGTGGAACTCCTTTTTGGACTATATGAAATGCTGATTTAAATCAACTACAATAGCCTGTGTCTAATTTCGAAACCAGAATCAAGTGTCCTTAATGAAATGTACAGGATTGTCACTTTTGGACCTATTCCATAAGTACCATAGGGCGGTGCATGTTCAATAGAGTCATTTGTGTTGATTGTTTACATATACTTTAGATTATTTCACAACCCCTCTGATCATCACCTGTAGTCAATTCAGATCCACCTGGACGAGTCCCTTTTCCCTCATTTCAGTGTACAGCAATTGGCATTTATACTCTCCTCGATGTTGCCCTCATTGTACTGATCTGTAATGCTGGAATCGTGAAAACCAGTGTATCATCTTTCTGACTGGGATATATATTAATGCCTTCATAACCATTTCCCGCAAGCTCCATTCAATACTCAGCTTGTTCTTTCCATTGTATCAATGGCCAACACATTAAAGATTGGGACCGTTCTTTGCTGGTAACTGGAGAGGGTTGGAGCTGTCACTGGCCAGTGTCAACTGTCTTGTACATATGCTGTATGTACATATGTCCTACTGGAGTATGGCAAGAACTGCTTTGTAGGCAAAGACTCAAACAACAATGCATTCCAGATTTCTCTGGAAAAAGGATTCCAAAAGGGTTCTTTAACTATCCCTGTCGGAGAACATGTTTGGTTTCCAGGTAAAACCCTTTTTTAATGTATAAAAACATCGGTTTTCATGTAGAACTCTATGAAAAGGGTTCTTAAAAAGTACTGCCAAATAAAATGGAATCTGGGGAAAATATATTGGAAAATACTTATTTTACCCATCTCATTCATATTTGCCCAAAACTGGATACATTTTTTGTTCCATTCATCATGAAGGCAAGTACTGTAGTTATTATCTACTCATGCTAGCTACTAGAGTGAATGATAAAATCATGTTACATATGTGTCAAACTGGTATACACAACACTGCCAACTCGGGGCCATACTGTATAGGGACAACATAACTTCCATTATGTGCATTGTTTCCATAGAAAAGAGAGGCTGTTGAATTTTTTATTTATTACACAAATACACACCTCATATAAATGCTGATGATTATACCAGTGGAAACATTATACCCATCAGGTTCCACTTTGGTATGAATTACCTGAACACAGTTTGAGCACAACATGATAATATATATTTTCCCAAAGATCCTGAAGGTCCTCAAGCTGACAAAATGTTTGCACATCACCTTCCTTGTCTAAACAACACACGTCCAATCCAAAGTTGTCAATAACAGCTCCAGAAACTGGGAATCACTGAGGGTCTTTTCCATCCCAATCTCAACCCATCCATACCCACACATCCGGCTTTCTTCTGACCTCTAATGGATGGAGGGCTTTTCATCAGAAAAGGCTTGTATGTCTCTGTATTTATGTAAATATTCAGTAGCCTCCTAAAAATCAATAGAATGAAACATGAGAAATTACAGGAACCCTTGTCTGTGCTGCAGCTTACTCAGATGCTTAGAGGAGTCATCTCTTTAAAAAACATGATATATTATAGAGGGGTGAAAAGTCAGAGGGCACTATTGCAGGAGCATATGAAGTGGAGATTCTTTAAGCCTTCTCATGTTCACACCATGGTGGGGTGTGAGAATTGCTCACCAGACAGCAGTGTTCATCAGTCTTCAGACAACAAATCATTGAGAATGAGGCCCTGCAAATCACTTTTCATGAGACAGAGGCAATTCTTAATGATTGAAAAAAATCTAAAATATCCCAAACAATTTGGACCCACTGACATTAAATCACCTCATTCTTCTTGAAGGAAAGCCTAAAACCTGGTCTGTTCGAGAAGGACAATGTGTACGTAGCAGATGGAAACAAGCATAGTATCATTACAACAGATGGATATGTATCTTTCAACAATGCATCTGAAGTGGAACAACACTATTAGAGGTGGATAATGTATTTTCACGTTCACAAGGCATAACCCTCATGATTCCAGGCTGCCCATCATCAACAAGTCATGTATTTACGCACATTGTTAGGACAATCTGCTTCCTGGCACTGGCTCATTGCATAGATTTCCTGTCACTGATACCCATTAATGTATTTTTGGCCAGAACTGGATACATTTCCACTGCTAGTATCGGATCAGTGTATCCCAAGTAGAAAATTGATTTTGTTAAAAAAAATTGAAACTAGGAAAGCAAATGTGACACAGGTATACAAATAATAGAATAATTTGTTATAACAATGATCACATGACAATTTTTGGGTATTTTAATAAGGCTACTAATATTTATATTTTTGTTAGCACTTTTTTAAGAAAGTAGCTGCTAGGTACTGATAGTCTTATTAATTGACTGACTAAACCTCTAATATCATTGGTGAAAATGTTTCCAAATGGATAATACAAAAAAAGTAAATGTTACAGACTATAGAACAATACAGTGATCACTACAGTACACATTACTGTGCACACAATGACTTCTAACAACTTCAATACCCCATTGCCATCATTCTGAGTGCAGTTCCACAGTTTTGCCACGTGGTGGTATCAGAAAGAATATGTACACAGAATCATAAGTATATTTGCATACATTTTGTTTGCTGCTTGCTTACACAAAATGGCTAACTTATTTAAATGGCATTTATATTCAATTGTATTTAATAGTGCATCATAACAATTTGAACAGTATTAAAGGCATAAAATGAATTAATGTTTGCTTACACTTCATACAGTTTTTTATATACATTTGTTTTACATAATGCACTTTAGTGAAGGCAGATATAATTTCTGTGGAGGCAATCAGTAGCACTATCAAATGTATGTGTGTACTCCTGCACAGATAGACAATTGAATCTAATTATGGCCACCCAGAGGAAGGTTTGTAATAAAAATAAAAAATAAATCCCAATTTTAAATCCTACACTAAGCGTCAGTAGCCTACACATTTGAAACAATTGTGCATGTCAGTTTAGTTAGCTTAGGTATTGAGTGGGTGAACCAAGTGTGCAGCCACGATTTCTTCTAGTCCATTAACGAGTAGTTTTCCAAGTTTTGTGCATATTGCTTTACTCTGTCCTCTGCAATTTGATGTTGCAGCAACTCCAATGCAGATGTACTGTTTAACTTGTCTAATCTCTTTCAATCCTACGGTATTGCCATGTTGACAGTGATTGAGCCACTACATTGTCTGCTCTATGGCGCCCTTTCTAGGTAATGCCTGAAATAGAGAATACATTGAAGGATATGAAAGATGGACTGCAAAAACATAGTTGACAGTGCCTAAATGGTTTTGAGTTCCACCTGAAGTGCCAGTCCAAGTTAAAAATGGTGCCATTTCAGCCTTAGATTTAGCTTGTAGAGACAAGCGAACAACTTCGCTCACATGCAGGGTTGATATCCCCTCAACTCAATGCATTTATAATCACATGTCTAACTCCACTGGTTACACTGTGTGATGGAAGTCATGTGATGAAATTCCTAGTATCTTGGTGAAGTCTTTCCTCATATGTAACCATCTGATAGGCCATCCCAGTGCTGGGTGTTTGCCCCATTCTTTTTTTGCAGATTTGCTCTATGCTGTTCAGGTTGGTTGGACAAAAGTGGTGGGCCTCCATTTGCCACAGATTCTCATTGAGATTGAAATCTGGACTGTGACTGTGTCAGTGCATGACATTCGTCTTTTTTCTGTTGAGCCACTATATTGTTGCTTTGTTCTTGTCCTTGGGATCATTGTCCTGCTGAAAACTGAATTCGTTGCAGTCTGAAGCAGGTTTTCTTGCATAATTTACCTGTATACTTCCATTTTAACAGGATGCTCAGTCCCATCAGCATTATGCTTCCACCCCCATACTTCACTGTAGGCAAACTGACTTTGTAGAACATCCTCTTTTAACAACAGCCATGTTTATGTTTGGTTCTATCATGTATCCTTCATTATTATATTGTTCTTGAATGTTTGTACTTATAAAGATCGGAAGGGGAATCAGATAACAATGTGTTGTAGCATATTATGTTTGTAGTTGCTTTGGGAGGCTTTAGATGTTTAGGTTGCATCCAGAGATGATTTTCTGTTCTATGCTCAATGTTACTATGCATTTCCTCATCAAGTCACACTTTTTGTAGTTTTTGTACCACTACAGGAATATCAGTTTCTGAAAATTTGCAGTTGTTAGACAACTGCAAATTCTGATCCACTTATCAAGCAAATGTCAAGCATTGTTTTTGACAATCCACTGTGAAGTATGGAGGTGGATATGTAAGGTACAAGGTGATTATAGAACATAATCAACCATCTTCTCCTAGGAGTGTAAAACTGGGTCATTGTTGGATCTTCTGACAGGAAAAAGATCCAATAGCTTTCATCAGAGCCACACAAAATGGCTAACTGACCGCAGAATCAAGGTTTGTGATGGCCATCCCAGTCCTCTGACATAAGCCCCATTGAAAGCCTGTGGTGTGAGCTGAAGTGGAGAGTCCATAAGTGAGAACCAAATGTTCTGATCTGGAGAATCTGCATGTATAAACAGATCTCTTGCTGTCCTAGGTTTTGAGAAAAATAGTTGTTTCTTGATTAATTATGTATTTTCTTTGAACAATTTTAACTTCATAATTCAGTAAGATGTCTGTCATTTTGTGTAATGTTAAGCTGATGAACTTTTGTTAATCTTTACAACGGGTGTCTATTGTGGACCATACTATACAGCCATATACTAAAGGATGACATACCGCAATAATGAGACTTACTAGAGTAGCTGTCCAAAAGACAGTCATACCATTTTGCCTCATTTATGAGCTGAGGGAATTAATTACACAAATAACATGTATGTTTAAAAGAATAATATAACACCATTATGATTACAATTCTGCTTACAATGCATGCTGCATTGACACTTGACAATGACAATTCTGGTCAAGTAAATTAATGAAGTGAATGACAAAGAGGCCAAACACCACTGGATAAAACCCAGTACATGTAGATCTCTAAAATAATTGTGCGCAATCTTCTTGGACACTTCTTACAAAGAATACTTTTCAAGTCTCTCTATTCATAACCAGAATAGGTTGTAACTGTGTCCAGACAGTTAAACTACTCAGAACATATCATAATAACTGGCACCCCAGTAATGAAATCAAATCAGTTTTCAAAAAGCTATGATGTGAAAACATCTGATGTGATTGGTCAAAATAGCAATTAGTGGAGAAATAAATCAGCATTTTAACCATGGTATTATAAACATACACAATACAGACATACACAAAACGTAAAAGGACATGCAATTTTATGTTAAGCTTTCTGAAATGTCTCATGGTAACTATGGTGGTATTTGTTTGACAGTTGACTATGGATTTCCTCTAGCCGATTTGTAATGCACTCCAGATTGGAGCCTGCTTGGATGGGCGTGGGTATTTAGTGAATCAAGTTAAGCTTGTTCCTCAATGAAGACTGAAACAAAGGAGATTAATGTTCAGACTTGTTTTAGGACTTTTGAGCGATATACTCAGTTAAAAAAAAAAATCAAGTAATGTTAAATATAAGATTTAAATAAATCATGTAATCAGATATTAGAAGATTGCTTGAATAATCATTTTTGTCTACTACATGTATTGCGTTCCTGAGATTAGGGGTTAAATAATGAGATGCTGTGTTAACAAAACTACTGTAGCACTATGAAGAAATCATCACCTTTTCCAAAAGCACATTACCATACTCTTGAGAAAACCTGTTCAACATGTTCGACCAATGATAAAAAATATGCCAAACTCTTCTCAATAATCTTTTGAAACTCGCTGACGTCAATACACCGCGCCCCGCCTCATTCTGCCTCAATGCCACGTCATACAGTAAGTGCCGCTGTCAGAAGGAAGAGGGAATCCAATCCATGCTGTTACTTTTGAAGTTTAATGTGAACTAGTATCAACACACGGAAACGTAGATCAATCAAGTATTGATTCATATTCTTCAGATATTTATACATATTTACGTGTCCTTACATTGATGTCACCGTAAGTACAATTACATTCTTCTCATTTAGCCACCTAACGTTTGCTAGCATACCTGATCAGTACCAATGCAATGTTGATGTGAGGTGTAACTTTCGTCGTAACTGGACAACGTTTTCCGGCTACTTATTTCATGATATAATTGTACAATACACCTTTGTTGTAATATTTGGCTAGCTTCATTTCTGTCAAAGTGTATTACATAATAGTGCCGAGAAGTTATCTGTGTTAGTCCTAAAATCTAGGTCATAAACGATACGGTTCCCTAGCTTGGCAGGGAATTGTTCGAAAGGAATTCCAAAGCTGTACAGTAAAGATAATTATACTTATAGTTGTTTGTTTTTGTTTATTTGATTTTAATATAAAATTTTGTTTTTTATAGCAAATATATTGTCCAGATAAATAGCCTTAAAACATATTATTTTGTCATCTATTAACCCGAATGTTGGAAACCCAGATTATAACATTTTGGTGAATTTGAATGCTTCTTTGGACATCTAATTGAAGAATATTTTTATGTATGCACCATAAATTCAAACTGATTGGGTTTAATTAGATGCTATGATTATGCTTGCTAGTCCCTAGAAGTTTCAACACGTAATAAAAAGTATATATGTAGTATGTTAAAAAAAGAGAACATTCTTTTTTGTAATGGGTGTTGTCATTTTAAAGTGTTTTTCACGGTCTTGAGTCAAGACATATCAGTTACCACTGCAATTTAAGAATGACCTAGTAGTAAAAATAGATTGGGGTACTGTGGAAACTTGAGGCAACACAGCCAGTACAATTTCATTTGAAAATACTGAACATTTAATGACAACTATGAACTACTCTTCTGGATACCTCAAAGATACAATAATTATAAACATGATCCCTATCTAAACCAGTCCATATCATAAACTCTTCCGTAACATAACCACCACCTGTCATTTCCTTTACTTGACAAAGGCCAAAGGGCTTGTTCTATGAATGCACCAGTGTCCACATAGTGGGGTTGGTGTATCTCCTGTTTAACATCCTGAATAGGAGGGTGAGAACAAAAGGTTGTTTTTATTAAATTACGGTTCATAGGAGATAAGGGGTGATGATGCTCTACACATGGACTGGTAAGGTGAGATAAAAGAATAAGTCAATGCTCCATTGAAATGTATTCATACATTCTTCCCAAAGAGAATGTTAGCTTCTCACATTGTTTTTGATATTTTAGAAACTGCCCTTAGTGTGTTATGAATTCCAAAATGACTTTCCTACAGAACAATTACATCAAAGGGTTAAGTACCTAAAAGCTTGGGAGGCACAATAACCACAATATAGATAAATTAAACCTGATGAGTAATATAAAGTACTTTACTGCTATAGCTGTTGGTTTTCATTGTCATTGCTCACCCTCTGTAAAGTTTGCCAATGTTGCAACATCTTAGCTTTCCTGATAGAGTACATAATGGTGCCCATGTCACTCAAAAACAACGGTTACTCAAGGTTGAATTACAGGATACCATATTTGCTCAGAGTCTACTGTGAACTGAACAGAGAAATGCATTTGTAATGACAAACAAAACAAACTGGGCTAATTTTGGAGAAAGACTATACACACAATGCACGGTCAGTATTGATAAGTACACAGGTTTACCAACTTACCGTTTATATGAGGAGTAGGAGACGGATTCTGAGTAGAGGCTGGGCCAGGATTTAAACCCACAGTGTATGTGGTCTGGAGGTACAGCTAAGCACTGCTCCAGACACCTGCATATCCTTTCGCTCACAAACATTTCATGTGTTTCTTGCAGAGCCTGTGGGATGCTGATGGACACGACGCCGCTGTTCGAGCCGACTCTGCTACAGGAGCTGGACTGGAGCAGCAACACTGTGTCCTTCTCTCCCCCTGTCTCCCCTTCCCAACCGGGGGAAGGCCTGGTCCTTAGGCCGCTCTGCACAGCTGACTTCAACAGGGGTAAACATGGAAGGGCCTCTACAAATCCCTGCCTTAAATGATTTATTGTGCTAATTGGTTCCCTGATGATGTGTGAATCACATTAGAAAATACTTTAATTTAGCTCCATGATTTTCTTACTGTTTTTTTAGCTAAAAAATAATTGATTTGCTGATCAGTTTACAAAATGAGTCACTAAAGGTTGAGTATCTGCACTGCAAAAACAAATTGTGCAGAGTGCGAATCTGTGCTCTATCATATTTGTCCAGGAGTGTAACCTTGTTCAAATCGCCTGCTATTTTTATAAAACAAAATGGCAGGCCTTTTGAAAAATTAGGAGAGGTAAGATCTAACCTATGTGAATGTTGTTTTCTCTCTAACATAATATAGCATACATTTGATAATAGCACTTTAATTGTTCATATTAAAAAAAGAGCTGTTTGGGAGCCAAACAAGTTGTCTCTTTCAGGTGAACAGAACCACAAGAGCAGGCTAAGCGAAAAGACCCGGAATGCCCATCACTAATGAATAGTATTCCCAAAAATAAGACTACCCTAACCAAAATAAGTGACTACATTTTCTCTAACAAGCAATGTCTTGAAGGGTGTATAAAAGGAAGTATAAAATGTATGTTTAATATACATTTGTTAATTGTTTGAATGTTCTTTTTGCTACTCAGGATTCTTTAAGGTACTATCCCAACTCACAACTGTTGGTGATGTTACACCAGAGCAGTTTATCAGTAAGTACCCATCAATACCAATGTATGGTAAGACACAATGACTGATTGGTTAAAAAAATATAGAGAGATGTTTTGGTATTTACAGTGCCTTCAGAAAGTATTCACATTTTGTTTTATACTAAACTTATCTGATAGTACAGAATATTTTCTGAAGGCTTTGTATATTCTTTATTGATCAGGTGAAAGAGAGGAGCGTGTCTATAGTAGCAGGCCAGAATAAAAACCTTGCTGCTGCAGTATATATGTGCATCAAGGCCATAGACTGTTGATTTTAAATGTACTTGCGAAGCATTTAAATCCCCAAACAAAAATGAACACATTTGTTGTTTATTGCTGGAACTGTTGAAATGAATGTTCTAAGATTCACACACTTCCGATAATGATCCTGATTCTGTAAATTATTTCATAGAGAAATTTGAGCACATGAAAAAGACTGGAGATTACTATGTTATCGTGGTGGAGGACACAAACCTTGGACAGATCGTTGCAACGGCTACCTTGATCACAGAACACAAATTCATCCATTCGTGTGCAAAGGTAGACTGTCTCTGGATCAAAGTCATCTAATTTATGATAAATGTAGTTCACTATTCATAAAATCATTTATGACACCAGCATATTACCTCAAAACCCTCAACTTTGTGAAATATTACACCCATTGAGAACTTCTATATCCTGTAGTTTGACAGAAGCTAATGTTTGTCTCATTCCCAGAGAGGAAGGGTGGAGGAGGTGGTTGTCAGTGACATGTGTCGAGGGAAACAGCTGGGAAAACTGTGAGTATACTCTGTTGAGCTTGAAGAAATGGTTCAGGATTTGTCATTCTGTTTGCCAGAATTAGATTATCATCTGGATACCATTTTATGTTGCTAAGTGTAGTTATAGCATCTGCTTTTTAATGTTTGACCAATTCCCAATCTGGGAACAGCAGGCATGCTAACTATTTCAAGACTTCATTGTTGCGCTGTTAGTGGCTCTGGAACCTCTAACTTTGCACAACTGATTTAAATACATAAGATTTTTATCCACAAGTTTGTTGGAATCTGGGAAAATATATACAGTAGGCTACATATGAATGGAAACTGAATTATTCCCATAATCCCCCCCAAAACTTTAATATGCTTCTGGCCAAAGACAGATTCTGTAATACTATTTATCTGGTCTACGTGGGATTACCTTTTACAGTGCATTGTAGATGTATATTTAGTGAATTTGTCTCCCAAATTAGGCAGTGGTCATACTGATGAAAAGGAATCTCATCTATGAATCTTTGCAACACCATTGGGACTTTCTCCATGTTAAAGTAGTAGATGTAGAAATACATTCCTCATTCCTCCTGGAGTTCTGAACACATGACTTATCGAGACATCTGGAAGAAGTAGACAAAGCTGGAGGTCCATACATTAGGACTACATGTCCACAATAGAACTGGATTTCTCCCAGTAAAGTCTTCTAACCATCTCAATAGCACAGTTGCTATGCAGACTATTGTCCTCTGAATGTTTTTCTTTTACAAATTTTAGGTTAGTGGCGACCCTCACTCTTCTCAGCAAAAAGCTGGATTGCTATAAAATAACACTGGAATGTGCGCCCAACAATGTGGCCTTCTACAATAAGTTCAGTTACTCTGCGTCAAAGGAGACCTACATGCAGTGCCGCTTCATGAATTGAGGTCAAGAAAAGTTTGTCCTGTCCAGGATTTGACTGGAAGGAAGGTTCAAGAACATTATCGCATTGATTGAAAATCCTAGGAATAACTTCAAAGTTGTTGACCCACCGTCAGTCACTGTCCCTCTGGTCTATAAGCTACCTCACCTGGGCAGAGATCTGACATTGTGTCTATGGCTTCTCAAAAAAGGAATGCCAATCCATTCTGTAATTTGGGGACTGAAAGTGCAATAAAGTCCTTTCTGCGCCTCAAAACACTGAATCTTTTTTTTCTATCTTCAAGGTTAATAAAGGATTTTGTGTATACTATTAACAAATCATAAAAAAGCCTTTTGGGATGAAAGTAGACTTCCTTATTGAGAAATAATGTCACATGGGAAAAGCTCCACTGATGCATGTACGAAGTTTGGAAAGAATAACTTGTTGCTAATGTACTGTATCCATGGGAATTGTAAAATTTTTACAATATTGTTGTACTAATATTGTCATGGTCTTGGCACAGACTATCATGCATTCAAGCTATTCTTCAACATGCAATCAGTTTAGATTTTCAATTTACTGTCTGAACAAGTTAGTTTGTTACAAAGGTATATTGATTTGGGATCAACAATACGTGTGTATTGGTAATTTTTACATTTTTAATCATTAAAATGTTTATAGGTCTGAGGAAAAATTCTGTCCTATAAAACACATAGCTACATTTGGTTTGAATATATGGTTGAAAGTACATTTATTTTTATCTGGAGTAAGTTAATGTTATTGTAGTATAAGCGTATTACATAATATGCTGTTAGTGTTGTTAAAATTTATTTTGACTTCTGTATTTATAACAATGCATTTATAATGAATGTAAAAATAAATTTTAAATGTAAACATTGTTTGATTTCCACTTGTTCCTAGCATGTGTATTGGTGCAAATAGATTTATTTTCAGTTATACTTAACATTCTGTTGTATTTTTACCTCAATCAAGAAATGACAATGGTTCAAAATACATGTTAGCTATCTTTTTATTGAGCAGTGGGTCATTAAATCTCTGCCAAGCTTTTTTTCTTCCAATTCGATATTATCCCCATGTAAGCCTGATCTCCGCCCAATATTGCCAATTCCAATGTGGGCCTCAACCTTTCTGTAGGGCACTGACTTTCCCTCATGCCAACAGCCCCCTTCTGGCAAGGAATAATAATTCAAGTATCAAAAGTGCATTATTGCAATACTGTCCCGCTGCAAATGCAAAATGCTTTAAATACTATAAAACTGCAAAAAACCTTCAGTGCATACAGCTGGAGAAGAAAACAAATCACTTATGAAAAGGTACTCCTCTTCCTTTGGTCTCAGACGTCAGGAATCGGAACCAATCCCCAAACCCCGCCCCCTCCCTTCCCCTTTAGAAAAGTTGAAATATTTACATTTTTAATCCCAATAAAAATGTAAAAAAAAAGAGTGCACTGTATGCGATGACACAGCAATCTGCATAATGTCTATCCGTTCTGTGCAGCGGTGACCTGCATTCCTGCAAAGTCCTCATCTTCCTCCAGGCTTCGTTTCAGGCTGCCTGTAAATTAGACATGTGAAGGTTCAAATATCCAGAAAGAGTAAGCAACTGAAATTCATGGCATAAGACTTTAGTCTTAGTTCTGCTAACTCACTGAACACAGTATTTAGTTCTTTAAATTATTGTTGTAACATGAGAATACATTAGTCTGATTTGAGCTGACAACAGCATACATTTCATTATTGGAAGTTGCACAGAATTTAAAATTGATGGCATCTTCCACTTTATTATATTCAACTGGATGGAACTCAAAACTTCATACTTTATACTAATATTACCTGGAAATGACCTCAGTGGTGCTGGATAGGGACAATAGTTGTTTTGGCTCTGTACTGCCGCACTTTAGATTTTAAATTCTATAATGACTAAAGTTAAAGTACAGAATGTCAGTTTGTATTTGAAGTGATGCAAAAAAAAAAAAAAAAAAAAAAAAAAAAAAAAAAAAAAAAAAAAAAAAAAAAAAAAAAAAAAAAAAAAAAAAAAAAAAAACTGTCCAACAAATCAGGACGTTCCCCGGCAGCTGTGGATATGTCAGCCACTACGATTCGCACAAGACTTCACCAGCTAAACTACAGACGCTGGACTGGAAGGTGCAAAAACAATTATTAGACTCAAAAACAGAACGACCCACAAAAATACCAAAAAGACCCTGCACAGTTCCGGAAAAAGGTATTGTGGAGAGTTGAGAGATTTGACCAACAGATCCAATAAAATAAAATATGAATTGAATATCACCTGGAAGGGCAATGAAATTGCTAATGCAAACAAGGAGTTTTGGGGCCAAAAAATGCTATGTTCTTGCAACCAACTTGTATCCAATTGAGCAGGCATTTCACTTCTGAAGACTGCAGGCAAAATGCCAGAAGGCAAAAATAAACCTAATATTCAGCACAGTAACCTCTTAGTTTCATTTCAAATGTAATGGAGTAAAGAGCCAAAACCACACACACACACACACACACACACACACACACACACACACACACACACACACACACACACACACACACACACACA
>JACXGJ010000886.1:16631-101764 GCA_016801105.1 Esox niger | reverse complement strand
GGATGGTGGTGATGACCCTGGTGAGGATGGTGGTGATCACCCTGGTGAGGATGGTGGTGATCACCCTGGTGAGGATGGTGGTGATGACCCTGATCCAAAACAGGTTTTGTCGATGCTTTTGGAGAACACCCAGTGTTGACATCGCTCTAAAATGCCAGCTCTACCGATTTCAAACTGTCATTTTTGGGCCTACTATGGTGACCATGTGGAATGAGATAAATGTGTTGAAACAGTGGAGCCTAAGAAATGGCTTCCATTTTCAAGGTCGGCAGCAGGTGTGCAAATAATCCTCTTCTGATTCTGCGAGGGAGTCCAGTTTGAATAGATACACTAATAAAATCCATTATTCATGGTAAATGACTGATGTTTAGAAGCATTCATACAGTGAATCAACTAAATGTCTCATTGTTATGTTTTATATATTTTCGATAAGCTTGACCAACATTACTGGAAAAACGGACACGCTACCTCGTACACAATGTAAGAAATTGGAATTTGTTAAGCAATATAGCAGGTAACCTTTTAATTATGCACAATACAAACTTTTTTAAATCAAGGTTAGGGAAATGAGTGAAAATCCTATACAAAATGTAATGGTCAGATAGTTATTACCCTGAAGGTCACGTGATTCCAATGCAGTTTTGGATGCTGCCGTTAGATGTCAGTAGAGATTTGGAGCCGTGAGAACGGAGCCTGTTCATTGCTGTTGATCATAGAGATGGAAAGAGGTCTCATCTGTGTAGGGTGGAATTGTGGCGTATGAACAAACCTGGGTAGTACAGATGAGGCCAGCTTAAAGGCCAACTGCCTTTAATTACGACAAAGAAGCAAAGCGTGAGGCCCAGTGAAGTAGAAAATGTGTTGTCTCCAGCAGTTATATTATGCAATTATATTAACAATATAATTGCATAAAAAATAATAAGAATGAGTGGCCCTCCTGTACAACACAACATATGACGAAAGGAGACAAATACGTCCACACAATGACAATTGTAATAAAAGTTCAATCAATAAAAATACCCGTACCAGTATGTCAAAGAATAAATTTACCGCTGTATTCCCTTAACCATTCCGGAAGAAAGGGTTAACAGTTTTCACAAAAGGTATTAGATTCATCATGTATTTTATTTATCAGTCTTTCACCAGAGTCTGTTTCTGAAAACTGGGCAACCATCTTCCCAAACCATCAATTAAGGAGGTGGTCTAGTGATGACCTCTGTTATGTCATCATTTCTGCCATACTTGAGGACCAGCTATTGAGATGTACTTACGTCTTTAGATAGAAAAGAGGTGGATAGAGCCACGCACAAGCTGGAAAGACAGCATTTTAGCATGTTTATTTTAGGACATGCCTACTCTGTGAACTGCACGTGTGCAATAAAGAATATATCTTTGGGACATATTCAAGGACAATAATGACAACATATACAACCAGACTGAAATCCTACATACATCTGAATCATACATCCTACATACATCTGAATCCTACATCCTACATACATCTGAATCATACATCCTACATACATCTGAATCCTACATCCTACATATATCGGAATCCTACATCCTACATGCTTGGTCCATATGCCTCCCAGCTCTTCCTATAGGCCTCTCTGCTTGCTACATATGCCTCCCTGCTCTTCCTATAGGCCTCTCTGCTTGGTCCATATGCGTCACTGCTCTTCCTATAGGACTCTCTGCTTGGTCCATATGCCTCACTGCTCTTCCCATAGGCCTCTCTGGTCTGCCCATAGGCCTCTTTGGTCTGCCCATAGGCCTCTCTGGGCTGCCCATAGGCCACTCTGATCTGCCCATGGGCCTCTCTGGTCTGCCCATGGGCCTCTCTGGTCTGCCCATAGGCCTCTCTGGTCTAATACAGAGACATGCATAATTTTTTTGAGAGGTCAGGAAAAGGTTCAGTTCAGGTATTTTGTCTGAAAAAAAGGCATTTTGGAGCCAGGCTGGAAAAGAAATTCACCGACCCATCTTTTGTTTGAAAAGGAATCAGACAGATCACTATAAACCCAAGTTCCCCACTGTGCCGGTGGAACCCTCCTTTCCACTTCCCCCTTTCAAACCTTCACTTGTACTTCCTGAACAAGAATCTCTGCAAGTGTGGTCCAGTCTTGTTTCATGAATGGGTAAACAATTTTGTACATAGTCCACATTTTAGGGTGCTTAAAGTATTTGGATATGTAACCATTAAGCACAATACATTTTTTGGTATTGGTTGCAGATCTTTTGCATGTCATAACTACCTAAAGTCTGCAATCCATTCTCGCTACAGATCACTGGATACAGTATATTCTCTGGTGATGATCTGCCAGGCATGTGAACAGCTATCTAAAAATATATATATTTTTGCCACCACGTGCTGTCAGAGCATCTTCAGTGTACCTTGGCATAGATTGGAACTCTACTGGAGAGATGGAACACCACTCCTGTTGACCTGTAACATCTCCTCCAAAGACAGCTTGTTGGCTTGTGCGGTAAGCCCATGGTCTCCCTGAGTGAGAGATTTTGGTGCATAAAGGGACAGTCCAACAATAACTTTAAGAAATATATGTAAATGTATAACTTTGACAAATTGTAGACAATCATTGTTCTTTTCAGTTTAGACCCATGTTTGGCAAATAATATGCATCTTTCAGTGGATTTACCCTTGGAGTTCTTGACTCGGACTGTTAAGAACTTTCCACAATTTTGGCTTTGGCTGTATGTTTTAAGGATCATTCTCTTGCTGCATGAAGGAGTCCAGTCTTAATTAAGGTTTTGCTTCAGCAGACAAGTTGTTTTTGTATGCTTCTAAATTAATCTGCTGCTGCTGTTACATCACTGAAGACAAGTGAGCCAGTTCCAGTGGCATCCATACGTGCCAAAGCCATACAACACCTTATTTCACAGATGAGGTGGCAAGCTGTGGATCTTGAGCTTTTCTTTGTTTTTCTCCACACCATCCCTCTGGTACATGTTAATCTCTCCTACTTAAAAAATTTGTTTTTATGTATTTGTTACTCAGGAAATCTAAATAAGGTGAACCAGTAGGTTTGAGGTTGGACCAGCAGAGGCAAGTTTGAAGGACATTTTTAGAAAGGGTGTAGAAGTAAGCACTGATGACAAAATGAAAGGCATTGTGGTAAATCGAATATGTTGAGGAACTTTTTACTGGCAAACCTGTGATTACAATATGCCGGCCTCAGTCCAGGATTTGCAGGATAGTCGCAGATCAAAATCTCATTAGACCAGCATCAATATCCCAGGTCCCAAATGTTAATAAAAATGTATTCTGTTTTTTTAATAAATCAAAGTGGACCTAGCACCAACTAAGCAGTTGTGAAATCAAAACAACCCAGTTTTTTTTGTGATCCGCCCAACTCTGTTTTATAGGCTGTCGTACAGAAGTGCGAGACTGAACGAGGAAGTAACATGATAATTCACAATAAAAGGTATGGGCTAGTCGTACAGATTTCACTCAGTCCGGAAGAGAGACGCAATCAATGCGGAAGATTAACGTGAGTTTGTGTGCTTTTGGTTCGACGCTGTGCGCGCGAAGGAGAGGGGTTCCCCAAAACAACAGTCAGCACAACTGCTGATGACCGTAAAACGTGTCTCTGTCGGTTAATTGACTAAGCCTTTTGCAGTAAGTCTACTGGATTACAAAATATTTCTGGATTACAAAATATCATTTGTGCTCACTCGCGCGCATATATCCAGTTCTTCAACCAAATGCCGAAGGAGAGGGAGAAAAGGCGAAAGTCCTCCAAGGAGGCAGGGCTATCTGAGGGGTTTGTTAAAGATCGCAGAACAAGTCGCAAAGGATCCGAGATTCCAGACTCCCAAATACCAGAAGTAAGGTTAACTGAGATTAACTCAACTCGCAAAACCGCTACGATGGAGGTGCTAACTGTACCGCAGGTGACAATAACTCCAGATGGAGGTAGCTCGCGGGAGATCCAGCAGGAGGACTGGGCTGATGTGGACGGTCCTCTGCGACGGAAGATGTCCAACTCTTCTATCTCCTCAGCAGGGTCCTCCGTAGTGCACGAAGAGTCAGAAGACGACATTCTAAGTGACAGCGAGACAAAGAGCAAAGGCAATATCACGTTAGAACATTTGTGTGAGGACACGGCAGAAGTGAGTACTATTCTTAATTGAACGAAGTCATTGTTATTACAGTGTAATTACACCCTTTTCTATACAGCACCGTAATACAGGGGGCTTGCCCTATTCAAGTTCAAAACTAAGGCTAACCTAAGACAGATTTATTATGGCATTTTAACGACAACGTTGTATTACTGTTGCTTAGTGTCTACCAGTAGTGAAAACAACAAAGTAATATGTGTGGGTGGCAGGTTACTGAAAGTGACTACACAATAAGTAGCATTCCTCAGATCTGATGTAATTCTGTTATGGATGGGAAAACATTTCTGTCCTGTCATGTTGGAAGAATACATTTACGGTCTACATATTTACGAGTACACCGCCACACCAAGACAGAAGGGTTCTAAAAGGGTCAATCTGAAAACAAAATGCATTCTTCAATGGGGACAGCCGTAGACCCTCTTTAGGTTGTGTATGGCAATTTTCTTGGTTATATATGGCAATTGTATTTTGAGATTGAATGTTAGTAGTGTTTCGTTGTTGATCGTTGTTCGTCTGCTGGCAATGCATGCCACTTGCATTGCCATGGTTGAGAGTTCGATTCTTGCAGGGCGTCAAGAAAAATAAGAAAATTATTCTCTGCACATACGAATGTCTGCTAAATATAGATTAAATTAATGTAAGTTTCTTCTTAACTTCACTTGTCGTCGTGGTAGATAAAAAACGCGATTACGTTTTCTAAGTTATTTGATCATAACTTCTATATGTGTTGACCTTCATACTTTCACTATCTTGAGAACATATATTAGGTTATATGGGGTTAAATCATAACACTACAGGAACTCCTTCGCACTAAGACAAGCGAAGGGGGAGGGGTAGGTCGTAGTTCTGCACTGTGTTGTGTGATAACTGTAAACATATGTCTCTTCATTGATATACGATGTGCTTGTTCATTTTTTAATGGATTTTAGCCTTCTGGTTTATGTATTCAACATCCTCTCTTTAACGTGTTAGCCGTTGAGAAATCCTTACAAAAGACATTTAGCTGCAGTTCATCTTATCCTTAAACTGGTTCAGTTTGTGTTTTGAGGAACTTTTTAATGTTTTGATTTTAAGTGTGCAGTAACAATGATGCACCTCGAGTGAAAATGGCACAATCCTTAAAATGTTGTTAATGTTCAACAGCAGCTAGCGCTGATCACTTGGCTGATTAGACCCTGATTACACACAAAAAAACTGACCCTGTAGAGCTGCACATGGAACCAAAAAAAGTTATGTAAAGGGTTCCTCCAACTGGTTCACACGTGAAACCATTTTGTAACAATTCTTTTACACTTCAGACAGTACTCCAATGAACTATTTGTCTTGTTTGTGATTATGTCAGTTAGCTAGCTATAAGCTTGTCTTAAAGGTCATTTCCTCTTTACTGTGGTGACCTTCCAATCACGCTTTGAGTTTTATGTGAGTCCTGAAGTGAGTACAGAAGTGAAAAGGGTTGACATTAATTTAGTTCTCTAGATGGAGGACTTGCTTTGGCCAAAGAGCGATGCATTTGTGACACTGTTGTTTCAGATCCTTGAACATAAATAAGTTATGAATACTGCTACAATCCTCCACCTATGTCCACGTGTGGCATTTAGTAACACAAAAACTACATTTGGTATATACATTCACTACAGGGCTGGATGGGAGATCTCCCCAAAGCTGACGATAATCTACTGGATGTCTGAAGCCGTAGAGAACATGCGACACCTGCCACACCACCTCCCTCCTTAGGGCAATGCTCAGCCATCTCCTTAGAAGGCTGGTGGCTGTCAGTTTCTTTCAAACACACTGAGTACACATGCTGGAACACAGATCCCTGCTGGAAGGGTAGGCTGGGCTGTGTACAGTCACGCTAGCTGCTCAGTGTTCAACCGGGGTAGGGCAGTGTGGCAACCCACTTGAAAAGTTGACTTACCCAACCCTTTTATTGATCTTACAGACCCTTTTATTGATCTAGTCATTCAAAAGAAACAATGGATGTGTAGGAGGATCCTTCTTGTTCTGGAAAATTAAGATTGCATTATCTTGCTATCCAGTTTTTTCATTATTTTTTTTTACAGCACATTAAGTGTCTAGTCAGCCCTTAAACGTACTTTATGAGCCACCCCTTTGGGAGGAATGGTTATGTGCCCATCACAGCCACATTTACACTCAGGTTTTGACCTTAAAACAAAAAAGTACTAGAAAACTGTTTCGTACATTAGGTTGTCTGCTCTTTTTATTTCAGGTATGACAGTTTTTGAGGACATCACATTCATTTGCACCAGCAATTTGTAACATATATGCTAATCAGTGCTCATATCAGAATAAGCCAGGTTGAAAAATGTTTGCTAGGATAATGAACAGCTTGAGTGATTCATACAGTACTGACACTCCTTTTTTCCTGTTCTTGTTACTGTTATATCATTTTAATTGGTAGAGTTCAAGTGTAGTGTGTTCCATTTGCTGCTAAAAGAAGGCATCTTATTTTCCATCTGTCTGTCAACGACAATAGGCCTTAACAAAGGTGTGTCCAGAAAAAGCCAGGAATGTGTTAATTGAACAGAAGGCTAAAGAAACAAACGTTTTCTTTTAATCAAACATCAAGTTGTTATTTGGGAGACACACCTCATGTTGCTATGCAAGTCAAACATGTCTTCTCATGAATTCAAATATCAGGATCAAAATTCAGTTACTGCTTGTAGAATTATGGGTAAAATATGTTTAGAATTATGGGTATAAATAAAAAAGGTACTAAATATCAATGTCAGCTAATCTTGAAAAGGGGCTTTTAAAAGGCATGTTCAATAATATTTTTTAATTAAAATAACACTGATGACAGTTATTTGTTTGCGTGGGGATACGAAACCCACAATGCTGGCAGTTTTAAACACCAAATTAATTTCATAACCCTCATCAAAACACCAGCAAGTGGAGCACGTCACTTGACATTTCAGAAATACTTGTTTTTTTCATTATGCCCAGTGACCAAGGCTCCACTTCCTTTTACTTCAGTCTCAGCATACAGAGTAGTGACCTCTGTCTCAGTCATCACACTGAATGCCAGTAGATCTAGCTGTGGTAAAATATCTTTGTCATCGGCATATTAATGCCAAATTTAGTTGCCTCTGTGTTGAAATAATTTCCATTTGAAGGGAACATCATGTCTCAGCTCCCTATCATCAAGCACATGCTCCCTGTCAGTCCATGGAGCGTGTCTGTTGTCAACTTGTGTGACTCGGTGTCTCATCACAGACGGGGAACCAACGTCATCGTTTCTTTGCAAGAAACGTCCACGTCTTTGGACAAGAAGCGAATCACTTGACAGCTGCGTCCAAGTCTAGTGTGAACATACACAGCCGCTGGGGCTGGGGGAAGCTCCACTGTGCGGTCCCCAGAAACGATGTACTACAAGCAGGCTAATGCATTTGCAGAGGTGGCTCCGGGTGGAGAGGAATGACTACGTTAAGGTTTGAGTGGGAATGTGGACCTGAAGCTAGGGTTAGCTTTAGAGCAGTGTCTGTCAACCCTGCCCCTGGACGCGCACCTGCCCGGCATGTTTTAAATCGCTCCCTGCACTGTCACACCTGATTCAAATGATCAATGATCAAGTCCTTCATGAGCTACATCAGGTATGTTGAGGGCGCCCAGGACCAGGGTTGAGAAACACTGCTTTAGCGCTCTAAAAAGGGTCAGTAGCTCGCGTTTGGCTTAGCATTGAAGTCTGGATTTTGAAGCAATGGTAGGGAAGTGGGTTTGTGCTAAGCCTCTATAAGTCCTCCTATGGAATGCCTGTTCCAGGGCTACAATGTCACAATACGAATGTCCACAAATTGAGTTTCTACCCTGGCATCAATCCAATACAAAGCCCGTTGAGAAGGACCTGCTTAGCCATTAATTCGATTTAGTACACATTCGTATCATTAAACCAGATAATTATCGTTATACAGTTCACTTTATAACCGCCTTATTATTGAATGCTGTCTTGGGGAGGTCAGTATCTCAGTATCTGTTAATAGGCAAGATACTCTGTAGACATTGAGTTAACTGTTCCTATGCTTTGTCCTTCTTTAGCAGAGCAAACCCTGGTGGAAGTTGAAGACCATCGTCAACTGGCCTTTTGTTGCCTCCCAGAGAAGAAGCCTGTCCTGGGTCCAGCTAGCTGGACACAAAGGTAAAACACTGTCGTTGTGTGTATGAACTTTGACCAACCTCAGCATCATCCTACTAATCATCAATCATCACTAATGTAAGAAGATGCCTACAGTACTCAACATCTCCCACACAAAATAAAGAACAGAGGACATTGACTCAGTGCTCTAAAGTACCTTGCGGTTTCATACAATACCAACCCGTCACACACCAACTGCAGAATTCCTCTTTGCTTCGGAATATCTCTAGGTTTGTGCGTTTCTTTTCCAGGAAATTTTAAAGCTGGCAGCGAAGGCACCATTCTGAAGAAGTTTTCAGAGAACGAGAAGCTGTGTTTCGAGAGGCTGCAGGGAGATGTTCTCCAGGACTTCGTACCGGGCTTCCGTGGGGTTGTGCAGACAGACGGGGAGCCCTTCCTGCATATGACAGATCTACTGGTCAACTTTGATAGACCTAGTATTATGGACTGCAAGATGGGAGTAAGGTAAGGAAGCAGCAGTACTGCGTATCGAGCAGCAGTGGTGTTTAGGGTGCAGTAATAGTGTATAGGAAGCAGAAGTAGTGAGTAGGGAGCAGTAGTAGGGAGTAGCAGCATTAGGTAGGGAGCAGGGTGCAGGGAGCATCAGTAGGTCAATTCTGAATTATTAACCAGGTGGTTTGAATCCTAAATACTGATTGCTTATAGCCATGGTACATATGAGAACATATAGCACAGGTATGACATCGCATCACTGTTTAGTTGTCTAACTGCATTGGTAGCGCTACTGGCCATATAAGCCACCCCCTCATGTGCTGCCTAAGTGTCTTTTTCCCTGACTTACAACACCAATTCTTTTTTACTGTTCTTATTGCGTCAATAAACTGTAATGGCCATAACATAGCTCTGGGGTTTGTGGTTCGTGTCAATATACTCTGGTTACGGGCTGTTTGCCGGCACTGTGCTTTGCCCTGTTCCTAAGAACAGCCCCTCCGCTTTGGTGTATTAGCATAAACCACACCCCCAGGGGCCCCATTGGTGAAATAACAAGCTGAATACTTCATCTCTGCTGTAGGAATCGGCGCAACAAAGTATAACTCAAATGTAGGACTGAAAATCACTGGAAATGTTGTATATCCCTGTTCAGCTCTCCTGATAGCAAACCATTGGTACGGTAACCGGGTTTACTTTCCTCTGAATAAAGCACCTGCTGTTACTGGTTCTCTGAGGACTTCCTGCCTCACATAGCAGGTGGGGTTGTCACAGCACCCGTAGAGGCCTAGTGTTTCCTGTACATAGGCAGAAAACACACACTCACATGCAGGCGTTAGTATGCATTACACAGACACACACACACACACACACACACACACACACGCACACACATACAAAAACACACATGCACCAGGCAGAGAGATACACAGACACACGTTCGGGGGAGTGGTGTGTAGACACAGGGCGTCCCTGGAGACTCCCTTTTGACAAACACAATCAGCCGCACCACATTAACCCCGGCTGTCTTAGCTGCAGCAAACACACACTCATACTTTCACACAGTGTAGCTGGCAGGCGGCCTGTGAACTCTGGAGTCCCCCTTGGCTTCCTTCTTTTGCACAAAGGAAGTTCGCTTGGCAGAATAGAACTGACATTCACAGTGTATAATGTGACTGCGCTTCTCTTTTTGTCAGCCAAGTTTCACGCGCTGTTTTGCCAAACCCGGACCACAGTTACCTCGTAGCGTAATATCACGTGGTCAAACAAAACCCCCTGCAATGCCCTGTGACCTGACCCCCGCTCCCCGCCTCCCCGCCTCCCCTCTGGCCAGGACTTATCTGGAGGAGGAGTTGGTGCGGGCGCGCGAGCGACCCAAGCTCCGCAGGGACCTGTATGAGAAGATGCTGGAGGTGGACGGTGAGGCGCCTAGCCCAGAGGAGCACCTCCAGAAGGCCGTCACCAAGCCCCGCTACATGCAGTGGAGGGAGACACTCAGCTCCACCCACACGCTTGGCTTTCGCATTGAGGGCATCAAGGCAAGTGCCAATATGTACATAAACATGAGGGGTGCCGTTCAGCCCCGACCGAGATCCTGTTTGAACCAGATCTGACATGAAACCCTTTCAGTGGTTCATTCAATAATGTTCTTTCAATAAGATATAGACAATGGCATCCTGTTCTTAAGCCTGCATAGTGTTCTGCCATGGTTTGCCTGGTGTGGACTTTTCTGTGGGTTCTGACACTTACATGACATTACAGTATTTCATGTCAGTGTTACAGTAACAGTGTTATTAGAATGTTATGAAAGGTTACGAGCAATAATGTCAGCTGGTATGACATGATAATTTGTGTGTTATAACATAGTAACGTGACACCCTGTAACGTTGAGGCCTCTACCCTTGGCCACACGTGGACAGCTCCTCTTATGGACACGTATTTCTCCTCCTCCCAGAAAGCCGACGGTACCTGTCACACAGATTTTAAGAAGACGCGGTCCACGGAGGACGTTACCCAAGTCTTCAGGGACTTTGTGGGCGGCAACACCAGCATAATTGTAGGTCGACAACTGGTCCTACCAGTTACTACACTCCGTCTGCATTCATTTGTGTGGTTTGCAGAGTCTCAGACACGTACATCCTCTTAAGGACAAACAACACACTCCGACTGGTTTGGCTTCACCTGTCGCCGTGGGAGATGAACAGTGACAAACACGTTGTTAAAAACTTCAGTAGGAAGCGCATGTCACCGTCCTCTGCAGTAGATTAGACACTGAATGGATCGAGCTCTATAATCACATAACATCTGTTGACCTGTTCACCAAGGGAGGTTCTCGAGTCTCAACTGTACCCAAAGTTCTGTTCTCCCTCACGTCTCAGTTTAAATGTTCACAGTCCTCTTCTCCCCCTCTCTCATCAAGAATACCTACCAGAGCAAACTTGCAACAATTCAGCAAGCCCTGAGGTCATCGAAATTCTTCGCGAGGCACGAGGTAAAGAGCGTCAGGTGAAGTACACCTGCTCGTTGTGTTTGTCCATCACGTTAGAAATGTTGAACACTTGCAAGCTCAACGCTGAAAAATATGAATAACTGGTTCCTGTATTTAAACGAGCACCCCTTTCTCTCCAAGGTGATAGGCAGCTCCCTTCTCTTCATCCATGACCACACAGAGCGAGCCGAGGTGTGGCTGATTGACTTCGGCAAGACCACGGTACTGCCTGAGGGACAGACCCTGGACCACTGGATCCCCTGGGAGGAGGGCAACCGGGAGGATGGTTACATGTGGGGACTGGACAACCTAATCAGGACACTGGGCTCTCTCACCAAACCAAGGAACTAGTCAAGTGACTAGTCAAGGGACTAGTCAAGGAACTAGTCATGGAGTGCGTTAACGGACTAGCAGACGGACTAGCGAATTGACTAGCGGGAGGGAGATTAACTACACTACGCTTGAAGCCCCCAGTCTGTCACACTTAGAGTGCACTAGCTACCTGCTGTTGAAATCACACATAGCGTGTACCTAGCTACCTGCTGTGTCCAGCACAATAACGTGCATTGTTCAGAGTGAGTACGGTTGAAAACAATGCTGTTTGTCGGAAGCTGTTGTAGCACACAGGTAAGGGAGTGAGGTTAAACTTTTTTTTTTGCACAGCTGTGCCTGGTGAAAATAGGTCTTGTATACATTATTGGGGAAACCTGTGATTGTGTGACGCTATACAATACAGGCTATGAAAGGATGAGTATACAATGGAAATTCAATTTTTTTCCAAAGTGCCATGAGATTTATGTATTGTTATGCACGTGGTATTTTAAACTTTCAAACTATATAAAGACATCAGGTTTGGTGTATTCTAAAACCGTTACATACACCAATTAATCTTAAGGATCATATAATAATTGTGAGGGAAGCATGAATATTTAGCCAATCAGAACGTTTAGCAATTATTACATATTGACAGTCTGTGATACTAACCTCAGAAAAACACTATTGCCTTATCCCAATGGGTTAGCACTGATTGTGTTTTGGGATTTACATGTTAAAATCTTTATTGCTGTTTTATAAATCACTTATCAAAACGCCAAGGCCAGAAATATTTCCTCATTTATTTGGAGTATACACAAACAAACATATTGCATAGAGTTTCTAACATTTGTTCTTCTGTATGTAGAGGCAAAACACTATGAACCTGAAACTAATAGGTTTGTTGAAGTGATAGCGTGACACAATACACAAGAAAATATATGAAATAAAATATAAAATCAAAATTGTAATTAGGTGATTTTTTTTTTTAAAGCAAAATACAATACAGGTGCCTAAAGCATGTCAGGACTCATCTGTAGACTTTGACTTGGCTACAAAGTGCATAACTGAACAATGGAACATTATCCTAACCTAACGTATGCAGGAAAATAATCTTCAGTGTATTTTGCCATGTAGAATGTACATCAGCGACCACAGTGCTATAACAACAGCTCATGAAAATAATAATGTTCTCTCGTGACGAATACTGGTAAATAATGAGTAAACGGCAGGCAAGGCCTCAAGTGAAATACAAGCTGTAACGGTTTGGTATTTCGTGTGAGAATTCTGCCCCCTGCTGAATGTATGAGGTACTGTGGAGTACTACGTCCCAAACCTGCCCGTACTCCTGCAGACCCAATGGCAGTGATCAACTACAACTACAAGACACGTAATAAACACATATATATATATTTATAATTAAAAAAACTACAACGGAAGTGTAACTGCTACAATTGTATTGAGTTAGTACTATTCAAGGAAATTCAATTGTCACAACAATTTGGCGTGGCAAAGGTGAAATTCAGTAGTGCTAGCATCTGTGGAGGAACCAGACGGACAACTCACTGAGGAGTCCCCCCACCACATAATTTTTCTCTTGGTTTGTCTAGAAATCTCTTCAGAAAAAAGTGAAACTAGTCACTAACATCAAATTCACATAGAGAGGGTAAAGTATTAGTAGACAATGCGCATAATACAGTAAATAGGAAAATAAGTGGTGATTTTACTAAATGTGAATGCAATCTACAAAATCCCAATGACGACAATATATTCACTTTTGATTATGAGCCTCAAAGGGTGCAGTAGGTGGCACTGATCCTTGTTGTTATCTCAAGGTCAAATTACCGCATGTACACTGTCTCCTGTGAACACCACAGAAATCCTCTCCGCCTTACCTAAAACTGCAGAGGCAACCAGACCTTCCTATTCGTTTTCACAGTATTGATTAGCAGTAAATACTAGTCATTCATTCCAGTGTAAACCTAAACGTTAACTGTACAGACAGAGGGGGAGAAAAGAGAATGGATCGCTGAGGCAGACGAGGCACCACATTTTAATGGAAATCCTCCAAGGCCTGGATGTGCTTCTGTGCTGGTGACGGCCTTCGCGGGCTGTACCTTAATCCACCATCAGGAAGAGGACAGGCCACCGGTCTTCTGTCCGTAAACTGGTGGGTTTTCTTGCTACGGTCTCGTACATTTCTGTCACCTACACCTAGTGCAACACTCGGAATTATGAACTAGTACCAGAACAAAATAATGGAGCAAGGTAACCGGATGAAAATGATTTGGTCAAAATGGCTGCTGTGCGTGTGAGGTGTGGGCCCCCGTTCCAGTGTTTAGCTGCATGTTCAATTTTAGACAGGTGTGACACTGAGGTCCTCAGACAAGGAGAAGCCAGAGTCTCGGTCCCGGATGGAGTTCTCGGGTTTGGCGTGCCTCCTGACGTCCTCGTGTCCATAGCTGGCGTGGCGCTTGAGTAGCAGTTTGGGCATACAGGAAGACGGACCACTCAGGCCCATGCCTGAGACGGATGCCCCGGGGGCACAGCTGGCATTGGCGCCAGGCTCCGGGGCCTTGGGCACCACCAGCGGCGGGCTACCAGCCTCGTAGCTCTGCTCGTCGTAGGCGTAGTTCACGTTGCCACAGGGGAAGCTCTGCAGCTTGGCCAGGTCCACGTTCAGGGTCGGGCACCCGCCAGCTCCACCATACGGGTCCTTCCGGGAGGACGAGAGGCCAGGTGCACCCTGGGACTGAGGACAGGACACGGGCTTGCTGGACGTGGAGGGGGACGAAGAGGCCATGCTGACGGACTCAGTGCCCTCGGGGGTTGTTGTGCCCGGCTGGGGGGCAGGGCAGCCTGCCGACAGGGGCATTGACTGGGTGTGAGACAGGGCCGTCTTCCCCCGGCCAAAGCTCTCCAGCACCCAGGAACCGTAGGTGGGATTCCACAGGTTCTTGGTCTTGTTCTTGAGCCTCTGGCTGCC
Source organism: Esox niger (assembly GCA_016801105.1). Classification (NCBI taxonomy): domain Eukaryota; kingdom Metazoa; phylum Chordata; class Actinopteri; order Esociformes; family Esocidae; genus Esox; species Esox niger. Next base: position 87,235 of record JACXGJ010000886.1, on the reverse strand, counting down.
TGAGAGGGAGCTGTTCCTGGAGCAGGGCCGGTGGAGGGGCTCGGGGTGGAGCCACGCCCCAGGGCAGGACCCTGGACCCGGAGCGGGGACAGGCTCGGCCCAGGAGGGTTCCAGGGCCTCCCGGTATGAGGCCACCTCCTGAGGCAGCTGCTGGGGTCTCTGCAGCAGCAGACGGGGCTTGTGGGGCTGGGGGAGTGGGGTGGGACTCCGGCTGAGGCCCAAACCCACACTGCTGAGCTGCAGACAGACATCCGGGGAGGCCACCAGCAGAGGGCTCAGGCTGCCTGACGTGTCGGGGTGGATCACATGGCTCAGGTCCTCCTCCACTGTGGGCCCGTACTCCACAGGCAGAGGCGTGTTGATCACATCAGGGTCCTTGGTGTACAGGGAAGAGACAGAATGAGCATGGCAAATATGAACGGTGGAATGGGTTGTGTTAATGTAGCCAATAGGTCAGTGCTAGTGTGTCAGTACCTGGGTACAGTAGTTGATCCTCTCCAGGAGCGTGGAGAAGTTTGGTCTGTGTTCAGGGCAGTGCTGCCAGCACTGAGTCATGATCCTGTAACTAGACAAGACAAAAGGAGAAAATCAGACCGATCACTAACCCTTACCCCCTTGGATTTAATAACCCGTTTCTTTCTCCCCTCCAAATGTTTTTTGTTTGTTTAATGTCGAATTCATTATTGTGTGCTCGTCTTATTAACTCCACAGCCGGTGCAGTAGAGTAAAAAACACCAAGCCGTTTACGCCGGCACATGCACTGGAGGTGAATGGATTCCCCAGCCAACAACCACAATTTTGCTTTCAGGCGCCTAACCTACCACATGGTGCCCCTAGAGCGAGACAAGACAAGACAAGCCCATGATGGAGCCAATTTCCCCCCACCAGCCCCGGTGCCATGTGGGTATGCGATGACCAGGATATTTCAATGCCTGGCTGCCATGACAGCTGTACTGCCTCCCTATGCACCGTTTATGTGATGTCATGAGCCACCGGGACCATCTATTGATATTTTGTCATGTAAATCGAGTGTTCGATGCGGAGCCACTTTTACTGTCAGAACTGCACAGTAGCCATGCAGACCTGAAGGCAACAGCGCCAAGAACGCATGCCAAGACGAGCGGACCCTTGTGTCACTTCTTTATGACCCACTCACACAGGGCCGGGGCAGCTTTTAGGGGGGTCCATTCTTCCACCGCTCGTCACGAACTCCAGAACCTCCTGGTTGGTCATGCAGGGGTAAGGCATGTAGCCAAGGGAGAAAATCTCCCAGAGCAGTACTCCGAACGACCTGCAGAGGGAGATCAGAGCTCAGTTAAAGACTTGATACGAGAAATCGGCTGCCGTGTCATCCGCTCCGGCCCTGGGTTCTTGTACCAGTCCTTTCGCTACGGTTCATAACCATGGTAATGGGGTAGAAGGATTACCAGGTGTCCGTCTTGCAGGTGAATATGCCCTCCATGAAGGCCTCTGGAGGCATCCACTTGACAGGCAGCATGGCTCGGCCACCCTTCCTGTAGTAGCTGGCCCTGCGGAGCAGAATGACTTGTGGTTGTCGTCGATAAATCCATCATTAACATTTACTTATGAAGTCAATATTTCATTAACCCGTATGTTCATATAAATGGGATTTATGTCTTCATTATGGAGCCAGACCTGACATGTAAGTCGAAATATTGTGACAGAGGGAAATGGGAGAGAAACTTCACAGGTCATGAAGCTTAAGGGACTTGGTGAATGCTGAGGAGAACCAGGTGTGAATACTGGGACAAGGCAAGTTGTGATGCTTCAAACTGTTACCTGTATATATCACGTGCCATTCCAAAATCTCCTATTTTAGCCACTCTGTCTGGCCCAGGGCAGGTTAGCAGACAGTTCCTGGCAGCTATGTCTCTGAAACACACAACCATCATTTCACACCTCTTTCTATACTGGATAATCTTAAACTAAAAGGTTTTTGTAGTAGAAAACTGCAGTACTGCAGTACTGAAAAAAACCAAAATGTATTTAATGAACCCTTTAAAAAGGTTTAACAAAGGACCCCTATTCAATGGTTCTTCAAAGAAACTTTCTTTAGATTTGTAAATGGTTTATTTTTGATAGAGTAGGTTTTTAAAATATTTGAGAAAGCATTAAAAGGAGTTCTTTGAAATACACTGTAATATTTTCCTTTGAAGAAAATATCTTAATTTCTTCATATCTTAATTAGATTATCTTGTTGTTGCTGGAATTGCAAACTTGCAGTATTTTATTGAGATTTATGTAACTTCTAAAAAGTGTAAATAACACTTTCAAAAGACATGATTTGCTCTAACAGAAAACATTATCAATTCCCAATAGAAGGTCCATTCATTATAATCCATATAACTGCTCAAATGTCTCATTGCTGCAGAATTATTTCATTGGTGTGAATAACTGGGTCAAATTAAGTTATGGTATCTGTAGTGACCTGTGGATGAAGTGGTTTTCCTCCAGGTAGCGACAGCCAAAAGCTATGTCTCTGGCCATGTGTAAGAGCTCAAGCATGGTGAGGGACGAGCTCTGACTCTAAAAATGAAGAACACACACATGACATACACCAAAAAGATACAGTTTAGAGACAATTTGATAATGACAGTTTAAAAAAAAAAAAAAACATTTAAAAAAGAAAAGGTTCTTTAGTGGCTCCTTACATTGAAACTGTAGGGGACCTGTATATAGTATGTTCTCAAATAAGGCATTTAAAAGGAAATGTAATGAAAACTATTGTTTTCAATATAGAAAATATTTTTTAAAAAACAGTCCTTTGAACATTTTCCCTCAAAACCTTCAAACTGTTCTTTATATTACTTTAAAAAAGGATTCTTTGAAGTTTTAACATTAAGAACTCAGATAAGATCCTCCAAGAACCTTCTGTGTTTAGTTTTCTAACCGTTTTGGGTCGGTTCTGTCTCAGGAAGCTCTTCATATCTCCTCCAGTCATCAGCTCCAGGAGGATGAACCGGGGAAGAATCTGCAGGCTCACCCCGATGCAGCGCACAATATTCTGATGGCTGAACTTACTGTGAACACATAGACAGGATGGTGAATGCCCTGCCTGCCTGGCAGTATCAGATGGTGGAGAGAAAAGGTCCTGGGGAGCAGCGGCAGTCTCCTGGATGTTACAGATTTACCAGACTCACTATGGTTTACAACAACTGGTTAATGGATTAACTGACTTCTCTGAGAAGACAGAAAGGGAAAAAGAAATATGTGTGCAAGCTGGAATCAAATGGTTGGTGGGGAACATAACCAACCCCACAAATACTTTATCGTCATTATTCCATCATGCGGCCAATGTCAAAAATACAGTAATTTGAAACAGTTTTCATAAGAACACAATTATTTTTATAATCAAACTGGAACCAAAGCGACGTCAAAAAGCAATAATCAGTCAGAACTAGCAAATAGATCTAGCAGCCAGATTAACCACTGTTTGTCTAAACCTCAAGCATCTGGTTGTTAGAGCCAAGGTCAGTGTGATGGTTATGAAGACAGATGGAGCTTGGTTGACATGAAGCTGATTTTCTATTCAATGACAAATCTAATTTACAGTAGATTTCTGATCCATAGAACGGATTCTGACTTTGGTAGACTGTATCTGTGGCCTAAGTCGGGGTTGTTTAGGAGAGAGCGCCTGGGTAAATTCTAGTTATAGCTTGGGCACGCTTCACATAGTATGCATTCCCTATGGAAATGACTGACATACACAGGGTCATCAGAAGGGCCAATAGGATCTCGCTAACTCATGCCAGATTGTTCCCGCCTCCTACTCAGGTCTGACACTCCTACAACAGCATCTGGTCTGTCTTGGGTTAGTTATAAATGTCTTTGGTACCAATGTGTGTTGTGTTTGTGCGCGCGTGCGCGTGAGTGTGTGTGTGTGTGTGTTTGTGTGTGCGCGCAGTGCAGGAACCTCATAATCAGGGCCTCCATCAGGAAATCCATCTCGTCCTGTTCGGAGCAGATCTCCGGTAGAGTCTGTGGAGCAGAAACCGAACACCAGGCAGTCAGGCCAATCAAGCCCTTTTCAGATTCCCAGAGAGAGACTGACCGACAGACAGCTCATGACATTCATCCATCAGCTGAATCACCCCAGGAAACTACAATCATTTTTCACACCAGTTTTTTCTAAAAAAAGAAATCAATGAATGAAGTACGTCTAGCACAATCTTATTGTCTACATTATCCGCAATTGCAGTATTTTGCATTTGATCCCTTCACTTTAATATGACTATAATCCATTAATTAAAAATGTCTTGTTCTTCTGTGGAAATGATCGTTTTTATTTTCCTTGTAACATCATAATTATCATAATATGGCAGACTTTGAACAGGACAGTAAAACAATAATTAAACATACTGTATATATACAACCGTCTTTCCATAATCGTTAGGACACAATGTAAAATGGAAATTAAATCAGAATGCAAAAATGTGCAAATCATTTAAACCCTATTTTCACAAGAAAACAAAGGCAACATATCAAATGTTGAAACATAATATTTTTATTGTTCCTTGAAAAATCAGCCATCACATTATGACCGCCTGCCTAATATTGTGTAGGTCCCTCCTTTTACGCCAACACACATGCACTGGAGGTGAATGCATTCCCCAGCCAACAACCAAAATTTAGCTTACAGGCGCTTAACCTACCACATTATTCTTGCTTCTAACCCATCATCTTTGAGAACAGAATGTTCATTTGCTGCCTAATATATCCCACCAACTGACAGGTGCCATGAAAACTAGATAATTGGTGTTAATCATTTCACCTCTGTAGTCATAATGTCATCGCTGATCAGTGTATATACAGTTGTGCTCAAAAGTTTGCATACCCTTATATATGTACCATTTGTAAAGAAAACATGAGTGAGCAGGCAAAACATATGTATTATATTTCTTATGGGATTCACATTCTACTGTAGGTCATAAAAGAATGGCACAATAATAAAACAAAACTTGGCAACAAAGGAAAAATTAACTGACCCCTGTTCAAAAGTCTGCATACCTTTAGTTCTTAATACTTTGTATTGCCCCCTTTCGGGTCAATGACAGCATGCAGTCTTTTTTAATGGTTGTCTACAAGTCCCCGATTTCTTGCCGGTGGTACAGCTGCCCATCCGTCTTGGCAAAATGCCTCCAGGTCATGCAGTCTGGTCAGAGTGGCTCAATGATATTAAGGAGAAGAGGCTGTAACCATTGGAGGGTCAACTTGGCCTTGTGCTTAGGGTCATTGTCGTGCTGGAATGTCCAAGAGCATCCCATGTGCAGCTTTCGTGCAGAAGCTTTTTGTCCAAAACATCAGTGAGCCACCACCATGCGTCACAATGTGGATGGTATTCTGTTCACTATAGGCGTTGTTGAGTCCTCTCCAAACATAGCGTTCATGGTTGTGACCATAAAGCTTTATTTTGGTCTAGTCACACCAAATTACAGTCGGACAGAAGCAGTGAGGTGTGTCAAGGTGTTGTCAGGCATATTGTAACCAGGCTTTTTTGTGGCATTGGCGCAGTGAAGGCTTTTTTCTGGCAACTCGACCATGCAGCTCATGTGTTCCTTGAAAAAAATCACACCATCTTTCCAGTGCAGCCTGTATTTTTCCTGAGGTTAACTGTGGGTTTTTCTTTGTATCTTGAACAATTATTTTGGCAGTGTTGGCTGAAACCTTTGTTGGTCTATCTGACCATGGCATGGTATCAAGAGATCCCAGAATTTTCACTTCTTAATATGATTGAACAGTACTGAATGGCATTTGCAAGGCTTTGGATATCTTTTTACATCTTTTTTTATCTTTATTAAGTTCGATTACCTTGCTATGCAGGTCTTTTGACAGATATTTTCTGCTCCCCATGTCTCAGTGTCTAGACTCCTCAGTGCATCCACGCAAGAGCTAACAAACTCATTGACTATATATATACAAACACTAATTGCAATTTGAAAAGCCACAGTTGTGTGAAATTCACCTTTAAATGCCATTTTCACCTGTGTGTCACCTTTGGTGTCTGTAACAAGGTCAAACATTCAAGGGTATGTATACTTTTGATCAGGGCCATTTGGGTGATTTCTGTTATCATTATTAATTCAAAAAGGAGCCAAACAACTATGTGATAAAAAATGACTTCATATGATCACTATCCTTTGCATGATCAGTGATCATATTTTCAAAATCCAGGCCAACATTTCTCCCAGGGTATATAGACTTATCAGCACAACTGCATATACACATATATGAATGCAATATTGAGTAAAATAACGATGACATCAGACTTTAATGAGTCTTTGTTTGAATGCTATCCTGCCTCCAGACAGGGTTAGGAGGTGTCATGGCTTAACAGTGTAACTAACCTTCAGATAAGTGTTGGAGTCTACTTAAAGGTCACCAACTCGATCTCCTTTGTTAGGTTATAGATGTGTATGTCACTCTTACTTAAGATGCAGAGGCAAACTGCAGACCTTTTCCTGTCAGACTTCACAATCCCACGCAGAGCCTTTCTTAAGGCAAGTCTTGCAGCAGTGCATATAATGAAGAGAACTACCACAGAGGAATACTCCTTTTAGCCAAAAGCTTGTCAGTATCAAAGGCTGAGCATAATCCCATCCCAACTAAAAAATACCCTTTGGCTGTTCTCTTCTCTACCATCGGGGTTTGGCTATTCAGTCATATGTACTGCCTCCGATAAATGACCCGCGTTCTTAGTCATGGAGATGTAATGGAGCTGGAGGGAAAGAAGCTGACCTTTATGGCCACTTGCATGGCTGTGTTCTCTCCATTCATCCCCAGAACCTGGCCTTCATACACCTCCCCAAACGCTCCGTGGCCCAACGCTCTGCGGACACACACCAGACCATGAGCACACTGCTACAGTATGAATAACACATTCAAAAGCACATTTCTTAAAGGGAATGCATTTAAAGTTCTCAATAAAAACGGGCCACCCAGGTTGTAAACCTTGATTATAGTGCTAGCTGATGGGGCCCCCAAAGTGTGTGGCCTCTGAATCAAATATTGCCCAGGGCCCCCACAGGTACCACTCTGCTCTACTGTACGTGGATTCTACCTTAGAAGGGTAATGTTCTTGCGTGGTACTTCCTTCAGCTCGCTCAGGGAAGCAGCCTTGCCAGCAAAGCAGTAGTTGGGATTGTAGTCTGTCATGATGGTTGATGACCGGATCTTACTCAGCTTGTATTCTGGACTCTGGAGATGTAGCCTAACCGCGTGCGGTTGGTTCTTCTTACGGTAGTATACTGTAAAGTAAACAAGGACACTGTAGTGTTGGTTACCGTAAGGTAAGTTACAATAGCGTTGGTTATTGTAATGGCATGTTGGTAACTGTAGTATTAGTTACTGTCGCGTTGGGTGCTGTAATAGTCTGTAACTGTAGCGTTAGTTACTGCAATGTGTTAGTTACTGTAATCATGTGTTAGTTACTGTAGAAATGGTTACTAAAATTACGTGTTAGTTACTGAAGTGTTTTTTACTGTAATAGTGTGCTGGTTACAATAGCGTTGGTAACTTTAATAATGTGTTGGTTACTGTAGGGTTAGTTCCGGTAGTGTTGGTTATGTGATGGAGCCCTCTAGTTAAACTGACTGTGCTGTAGCTATCAGAGAAACAACAACCTCCTATAGCTGCATCAACCATATAGACTCAGGCTGGGATTCAAGCCGATCAATGACTATAAGCACTGCAGAAGCAATGTTTCCAGGTTCACCAAGATCCCATTCACAGCACTCACTACATATCATGGCTCCGTTGAAAATGACCTAATGTTCATTTTCAGTGATGAGATTACATCCCAGCCTTATTCTAATATAATGTCTCTCCTCTAACATCTGCGCTTTGACCTTTAACATTTGGCCCCTGTCTCTAGCTTTGAGTCTGGGATTGGAGGACCGAGGACTCACCCTCCGTGGAGGCGGCCTGTGACCCCGATGCAGGTTGGTAGTCTGCCTGGGGGGGCTGGGTGTGGGCCCTGGGGGGGCGATGCGTGGAGGTGAGAGGTGCCCTCTGCCGTGACGTCGAGCTGCAGGTGCAGACAGACGCGAAGCTCGGGGAAAGGAGTTGGGGGGGGCCGTGCACAGACTACCAACCTGCATGTGGGAGAACTCAGGTGAAGAGACACTGTTACTGAGGTCTGCATCTACCCGGATAAGTCCTCTCACCAGGCCACAGTGGAGCTGCAAAAGTTCTTGTGTGTGTCGTGTTACGCATGTTGTGTGTCTTGAATATAGGGAACTATTCCACAGACGTTCAGCATTACAGCTTGGTGGGGATGTAAAGGCAATGTCCCTGGGGTGGTGGAGACGTCATTTTTCGGTTAAACGCTTCACATGTCAACTCAGTCGAAAACGACCTTTACATTTCCTAGCTGATCTGAAGCGCAAATGTACAGCAATTCAGTGGTAAATAATTCATTGAAGCATGACAATGCCCTGTAGGCAGTATGAAATGACACTGCTGGAGACAGGAACCAGCTCTGACATCACTTCCTTTGAAGGCTCATTGAAAAGTTGCGTGATCTCAGCCGAAGTGACTTTCACTCTACAGCGAAGCTCTGTGTAAATTACGGGTTTTAATTAGCATTATTTCAAATACTTTAGCCATGGCATGTTTGGTTACAGTCAGTGCACAAGTAAAATTGGAAAACATTTATAATGTATATAAACACTGGGGGAATGTTGATGCTTGGCAATATCAGTTTGTCTGGTGAATCAGGACAGAATTTTACTATGTTTTTTGTCTTAAACAATATACAGATATCACATAAGTTATGTATATCCTATATGCTCGCCAGATACTACGCTGACATATAGTATATATTTATTGTTAGTATTAACCCCATTACACAGTTGTTCAGTATATGAAGGTAGTACGGGTTTTTAAGTAGATCAATTTCACAGTGAGGCAGTAATTCTTGGATCCAGAGTGATGATTCACCGCGACAGTACTTCTAAAGCTTTAAGTTGACATGTTGTCATGGTAAGACACTCCACGATTGGACACTGTAATCAGTACTTGCTGGAGAAGGCACCTAGCAGCCTTTCCTGTTCGCTCTCACTACTGCAGCACATGGTTGTCAAAAAGAGATTGTGCAAAGAGAGACGTCAAGAAATCCCTCAACGGATTATATTTCCGGCCAAAAACCTAAGAAGACAATTGGTAAATTCTTTGAGCATGAGATACACACGTAACATACAGCAGCAGCGTTCATTATTTATTATGGTAGCGATCATTCACTGCCAACCGGCCAGATGCAGTTAGACACCACTATTAGTATAGATTATCATTCTCTCTTTAACTCATCAATGTTTCCACAGCAGAATAATGAAATGTTCAATTCAAAGGTTAATTGCAGTCATTTTCCTAATTCCCTAATCACTCCTTTAGCAAGCTTTGTGTGCGATCATTAGCAGTAAGCCAGGTTTCACCTTGGAATAAAATAAACCCATGTGATTATAGAACAATAACAGAGGGGTAAGAATCGTTACTGGTGCGGAGATGGCTGTCTTGTGTGCCCTTTGAAGCATGAATAGATAGATTTGCACAGTATGTGTTCTTGAACCCACTTGAGATGATCATTCCCAACGTGTCAGACAACCAACCTGCAGGTCGCCCTGCCCTTCACACTCTAGCACAAACCTCTCAGATGTTGTGGTGTGAAATAAAGTGCAAGAGTGAAAGGTGGTCAGTTTCACTGTAATCCCTTAAGCCCTTCCAAAATTGATGTGTATCACAGTAGACTGTTACAGTAAAGTCCCTGCCAGGCTTGTTATTTAAATAATGCCCAAGGGTTGTCAGGTTAAAAACCCAGTTTTTGTTAATGTCAATTTCCCAAAATGATATGCAGAAACTCCTAAAAGGCCACCATTTATGTTCTTTCTGTCACTCTACGGATGATCTTATGTTCCCTGGAACCATTTTCTACAATTATCTTCCTTGCGTTTAACTGCAGGGTTGAATCACGGACTACCACCGTTCACTCTCATCCAATGTCACAGCTTGGTTTAAATGCCAAGTGTCCTGCCTTTTTCAGGATGCTTTCATTGTCATGAGGTTAAACACAGCATCACCGCCGCGGAGAGATGCCTGCAGCTCACAAGCGATGGAAGGTGGAGGGCACAGAGTCGACACAGAACTGGAAGAGTCTCTTACTGAGGGTGAGGCTGGCGCAGGTCAGGACAACTGCCATCACCACGGTGGATGCCACCACAGCCAGGATCACGGACAGGGACAGCTGGCTGTCTGGGGCGAGGCCCTGGGGCGCTGCTGGGGAAAGTCAGAGGTCAGGGTCAGCAGGTGAGGCTTGAGAACCACGCAGATCACAGCAATGTGGCTAAAAAAATGAACCGATGGTGAGGATGATCGGCGTCTTTTGTTTCATTCACAATCCAAAACGACACCCAGTTTCCTGTTGCTACCTGTGCAGGTGACGTTGTCACTGGCCAGGACCTCCTCGTCGTGACACAGGCAGAGGATGAGTCGAGTGTCCTCGTCCCGCTTGCAGCTCTGGGTCTGACAGTGGCTGCAGTTGAGCTGCACTTTGATCTCACAATCTCCATGGCTCTCCATGGCTGAGTGGAAAGGATGACAGAGGATGACAGAGGACGACAGAGGGCGACAGAGGATGACAGAGGGCGACAGAGAACAGACAACATCCGCATGTCGTTGTCAACAATAACTCATCCGGATTACCCTGTACGGTCTATACAGCAAGGCCGTGGGTGAATAGATTTGTCTTCCTGATGTCTGCCAGCACACAGAGGCCTGCTTTGTATCAGGGGCAGCATTGGGAGCGCATGCTATGGCCAGAAATGACAGTGCTGTGCAGTAAAGAATTGAGCGGCTGCCTGACAACATGGCACCAGGATCAACAGGATCCGTGAGGCCTTCAATTAGTTAATGGTGTACGAGACCAAAGGCTCCCATCCCTACTTCTCACACTGAATTAGAGTCAGGTGCCAGAGACACATACAGTAGATGACGGTGTTACTGCATGTTGTGGCCCGAATCACCCACTTTTCTCCCCTGTCTCAATGTGACGAGACCGTATTGTGAGAATGTTTCATGTAATTAGACAGGAAATTCTTAACATAGTCTACATAGTACTAACTACAGGGTCTAATTTAGACACAACAAATCTGAGGCAAGTTTTTTGAGACTTGAAATATTATCATAATCTAAGAATTGCAGTTTTTCTCAATTGCTTAAACAACGGCTCATTATCTCAAAACTCACACACAAAACCTAAAACTTCACAAATTGCTTCCAAATGCAAACACCGCATTTTAAACAACGTTATATCATCTCAAAATGAAATGTTGTCTTTAAATGACACCAACAACATCAAATTAATAGAGATTTCTAAGAACCAACTGAACTCTGATGTGCTCAGTAGAAAAAAACATGATTAGCGGAAAACACTACTATGATAATCAAATCAGTAGGCCTTATGCATTTTCAGTGTAACACTACAGTGGGGCAAAAAAGTATTTAGTCAGGCACCTATTGTGCAAGTTCTCCCACTTAAAAAGATGAGAGAGGCCTGTATTTTTTTGTCATAGGTACACTTTAACTATGAGAGACAAAATGAGATCAATTTATGGGTAAATTCCTCAGTAAAATATGTTTTTGGGCACCTACGAACAAGCAAGATTTCTGGCTCCCAAAGACCTGTAACTTCTTCTTTAAGAGGATCCTCTGTCCTCCACTTGTCACCTGTATTAATTGCACCTGTTTGAACTTGTTATCAGTATAAAATACACCTGTCCACAACCGGTCACAAAAAGTCACACTCCAAACCCCAAGACCAAAGAGCTGTCAAAGGACACCAGAAACAAAATTGTAGACCTGCACCAGGCTGGGAAGACTGAATCTGCAATAGCTTGGTGTGAAGAAATCAACTGTGGGAGCAATTATAAGAAAGTGGAAGACATACAAGACCACTGATAATCTCCCTGGATCCGGGGCTCCATGCAAGATCTCACTCCGTGGGGTCAAAATTATCACAAGAACGGTGAGCAAAAGTCCCAGAACCACACGGGGGGACCTAATGAATGACCTGCAGAGAGCTGGGACCAAAGTAACAAAGGCTACCATCAGTAACACACTACGCCGCCAGGGACTCAAATCCTGCAGTGCCAGACGTGTCCCCCTGCTTAAGCCAGTACATGTCCAGGCACGTCTGAGGTTTGCTAGAGAGCATTTGGATGATCAAGAAGAGGATTGGGAGAATGTCATATGATCAGATGAAACCAAAATATAACTTTATGGTAAAAACTCAACTCGTCGTGTTTGGAGGAGAAAGAATGCTGAGTTGCATCCAAAGAGCACCATACCTACTGTGAAGCATGGGGGTGGAAACATCATGCTTTGGGGCAGTTTTTCTGCAAAGGGACCAGGACGAATGATCCGTGTAAAAGAAAGAATGAATGGGGCTATGTATCGTGGGATTTTGAGTGAAAACCTCCTTCCATCAGCAAGGGCACTGAAGATGAAACGTGGCTGGGTCTTTCAGCATGACAATGATCCCAAACACACTGCCCAGGCAACGAAGGAGTGGCTTCGTAAGAAGCATTTCAAGGTCCTGGAGTAGCCTAGCCAGTCACCAGGTCTCCACCCCATAGAAAATCTTTGGAGGGAGGTGAAAGTCTGTGTTGCCCAGCGACAGACCCCAAAACATCACTGCTCTAGAGGAGATCTGCATGGAGGAACGGGCCAAAATATCAGCAACAGTGTGTGAAAACCTTGTGAAGACTTACAGAAAACGTTTGACCTCTGTCATTGCCAACAAAGTGTATATAACAATGTATTGAGATTAACTTTTGTTATTGACCAAATTGTTATTCACTTAATTTCCACCATGATTTACCAATAAATTCATTAAAAATCCTACAATGTGATTTTCTGGATTTTATTTCTCATTTTGTCTCTCGTAGTTGAAGTGTGCCTATGATGAAAATTACAGGCCTCTCTCATCTTTTTAAGTGGAAGAACTTGCACAATTGGTGGCTGACTAAATACTTTTTTGCCCCACTGTAGATTCAGTACTGTACATACAGTAGCCTTTTGTATACTGTTTTTCACACTTATATAAAAAACACACAAGTACCTAACCGGTTTTGGTCACAGTGTCTCAAATTCCAGTGGGCAGGCAATAGGCAATATTAAAAAGTATACGTTGAAATAGACTACTTGTCCCCTTTACAGAAGGTTGTGACTGTTTCCAAGCAACAATTTCTCAACCCGTTGGCAGATTTTACTTGCTTGATTGAAGCGCTATTTTCTTATTTTGAGGAAATCATTTTTGCATTGAAACTAGGGGGATGAGCCCTTACCTGCCAGTGGCTGGAGAAATATCTCCCCCATAGGATGAATGAAAGAGATGCCATCCTGACCACCCGCTGTGATGTCATCCGTCAGTGCTGCGTCACCTCCTTGATTTAGATTAAACACAATGTCAAATATAAAAGCATGCAGAGATTGTAAAGTGATTCCTCCTCTAAAATCCCATGTTTGAGCTAAACACAATATTGACTTGGTATTACCTACAGCTGCTCACAAAATAACCGTCAATCTTCATTTTGAACCAGGATCTCCATAGAGGAAGGATATCAAACTAATTTGGCCCCAGAGGCCGCATTTGCTCCTCGGTGAGGTCAGGAGGGGCTCAAGGAAATTGTATTTTATTTCTTCGCCATTAAAAATTCCTCTATTCATTATTTTGTGGAACTTTCAATGCGCCTTGAGTGACAGGCTTTCATTTTGGTGATTATTAGTGAGCTTGATGCCATTCCACAGCTACTAAGTCAATATTTAGGCAGAGACATCAAAGCAGTTATCAGGCAGCCTCTTTCACTGGGCCCCTGTAAATTCTCCAGCATAAATATCTTGTCAGAGTCATCACAGCTAGTGGCTCCAGACGGAAGGCCATAAATGCTATAAGAACCGTTCAGAGCAGCACAGAGGAGAGTGTGAACACTATAAATGCGCGTGTGTTAGCTTACCCCTGTATCCGCCTCCTCCTCCACCAGCCGTGCAGGCGCCTCCCCCTCCGCCAAACCCTCCAAAGGTGGCCCAGGACAGCTTGGATAAGGCCTGGGGGCAGGAGGAACCTCCCTCTGCCCCCTCCAGGAGAGACTTTCCTGCCCACGGGAGGCGGGAGGTGTCCTTCCAGCCTCCACCCCCGCCTGCATCAAATAAATTCACACAAGCACACACGCAAGCAAGCGCACACGCAAGCAAGCGCACACGCAAGCAAGCGCACACGCAAGCAAGCGCACACGCAAGCAAGCGCACACGCAAGCAAGCGCACACGCAAAGCCACAATCTTAGTTTAGCTTTCGCTCCCTCTGAAAATGCATTCCGTTGATGTTTGCCGAAGACTTGGCTGATATTGACTCATAAGACCCTGCTGGTCAAGTAGGATTTATCAGGAATGTTCCACCAGTCTCCTCCAAGAACTCTGACACACTATTACCAGACACAGCACAGGTTTTCTCACAAAGGTTCAAAACAATGTGAAGAAACCCAAAGGACAACCAGTCCAGTGTTTACTTTTCATTAAGGGTCAGGGGCCGCTTCTTGAGTAAACACAGGCACTCCTGCCTTTCACCGAAACAACGTTGTCAGAAGACACAAGCGGCAGTTGTGTGTTTTGCGTTTTCAGGGAACAGACAATAACCTCTGGGAAGAGTGTCTTAAAACGAGGAGCTACCACAGGCAGGTGAACAGTGTGTAACCAAACCAACCTGCAGCTCCTGTCCTGCCGTTGGAGCTGGAGGCCACCGTGTTGTTCTCATACTGCTCCAGGGGAATCTGATCCAGGCTGCTCTCTGGGTCTTCCAGGTAGGCCTTACCTCCACCACCAGCGGCTATCAGAAGAGGAACTGGCTCAACGCCGTCCATCTGGCACAGGACAGACATAATAGGAGCTTTAAAAGTACCACTTCAACCTCCAGTTTAGGACCAGCTTAAAAAAGTGATTCAGCTGGTACCATAGGTTCAACAATACAAACCACTTAACAAAACACTTTACGTAACACTACATGTGTGAAAGATCAGGACAAAAATCTTTTTAAATGCCCTTCAAAGTTATTGGAAACTGCCCAATCTGTTCATATATAACAGTGACATCTGCTTCTGGTGGATTCCAATGTGGCTTTCCTTTTGTGGAGATGGCCGAGGTATAGGCCGAAAAGTGTTGACTCAAGTTAGGTTGAGAGGAAGGACTCACCTTGTAGATGTAGGTAGCGCCACCACCTCCCCCTCCACCTCCCGCCCACTCCTCCCCAGTTAACTCATCCTCAATCACAGAAGATTCCCCTAGGCAGATCTTCTGCGTCAGTGGATTTCGCTGCAGAAGAAAATTGGAGCTGGTTAGATCAGGGAGAAAGTGGCTGTCAGTAGCACTTTCAAGGTTGCACCTGAAGTCGCAGAAATAACACAGAATAGAACTGAAACTGAAAGAGTCAAACATTACAACAGCAGGTACATCCACCCAGGAATGTCGCGACCCTCGGAGTGGGCAGCCAAACTCTCCGCTCTACTCACCCCTGGACAGGCATCCTCCCCTTGCTGTCCCACCAGAATGTACAGGACCTCTCCCTTCTCCAGAGGGAAGATGGCAGAGATGAAGACACCATGGGAGCGCTTGTTGTTGTTCTTTGCACCTTTGCCACCTGCTGCTCCATAGGCTGAGATCCTGAGCAGGGGAGAGAGGTCAGGTGATGAGGCCAAAGGTCACAAAGATGTTCGGGTAGCATTCTGACAACGGTTGCTAACAGTAGCAAAGCCAAGCCAGTCTGAGCTGTTGGGAATCAGAAGACTGACAGCCCTTGGCCTAACAATGGGTGTCCACTGGTATGGCGCGCCCGCTGCCTCGGCCGGATACAATACATTATCTATGAATAGCGTCAAGGAGTAGTTAACGGTTGCGCAAAGCATCTCGCAAAGGCAGAGCGGTCATTTGAGCTGTTCCAGCGCGTCAAGAAGTTGGGCCATGGTCAATTTTATGCAAATGAATCCGAGTAACGCCAGGTGTTTATCCAAAGGATGTAGTCTTTTGTAAACAAGAGACGGTCTTCCTTGTTGGTCCATCCCTGTACTGCAACGGCACATGTGAAATGTTTTATCTCCAGGTGAAACGTTCGGCTACCAACTGAAAGAAAAGCTAATTATAGCGTGGACAAGCATCAAAAAGATTGGAGGATGGTTGGTGACTCAGGTCAGTTATATACGTTTGCTCTGTGTTGTTAAATGTGCTGTGTTAATTTACCATTGTATGTTTGTTTTACAAGGCAGAGCCACAGAAAAACGTTGCCTGCTAGCATAGTGCTCAATATAGTGTGTGTTTTTATTTTGCCAATGAGTGAGAACAATTATTTTGGTCAGTAAAGATTATAAAAACGTTCACGGAGGGATGTCAACACAGGCTTCCCCCGCCAAAAAACAAACACACATAGTGGATACGCCCATAAACTGCCATCTGGGGCAAGGCAGTGCATTTGCAGGCGAATTCGCATCCGGAACAGTGGACATGCGCCGTAATTAATTAAGCCTGACAGAGGAAGACCTGCATGTGTGAAAACATTTCTGATCAGCTGAAAAGAAAGGTTGAAAAATGAAGATACCTGTAGTGTAACTGAAACCAGAGCTCAGATGAACGACCAGACAAAAAACAACATAGCAATGATAATGAACAGCCGCACACTGTCTCTTTGATTCTCCTCAGCCCCTTACAATATCATCTCGCTCATTGTAACATTGCCCCATGACCAGGCCAGCAAATACAATTAATTAGTTCAAAGTCTTGTCTTTGTTGGGTCCAGATTAGAGAGAGAGTGAGCGCAGATGTTCTAATATATGCTTCTAGCCAGTAAGTCACGCATCTACCTCTGCCCAAGTCTTAAGGCACCAGTGAACCTTAGTGGCATAGAACATTGTGACTAACTTTTCAGTGTGTGCACTTAAAAGAAGCAAAAGAAAGCTAGGAAATATATCTTATGTGAAAACCGCCGACCCCCCCCCCCCCCCCCAAAAAAACAAGTATGCACAATTCACATACAAATAAGGACCATGTACCCCTTTTCTGCTGGGAGTATGAATTAAGCTTCACTCACACACACACACACACACACACACACAGGCTGACTGAAAGATACATTTTGAAGCATCCAAACTAAAATAATTAGATGCATTTCCTATTAAGAGTCATTAAAGTGTAATTAGACTACTACATTTTTCCTGTTTTTTTGTCAAATGATTTCAGCCCATCACTTCAAACACTGTAGAATGAAAATGAAAATGAAATGGCACAGGTTGACCAATACTGAAAATTACTTTTTTAATAACAATGTTCACCATATACTGCATCTGCTGTAGTCCTTATTGGTGACAATGTAATGTATACTGCTAAATGAAATGGAGGCCAACACGGGAACACGTAATTAAGGGAACACGTAATCATCACAGCATAACACCAAGTCAATGAAATTTCAGGGATATCAATATGTCCAGTTAGGAAGCATAAGCGATTGTGAATAATTGTCACCTGATTTGATGCAAATGAAAGCGACAATAGGCACTGCAAGACAACAGCAAGACATCCCCCCAAAACAGAAGGGTTTTGCAGGCGGTGGCCATAGACAAGAAAAACTAACATGTTTGTGAGAGCAGGGATTCTTACTAGTTGGTAGGTGATCAAATACTTATGTCATGCAATAAAATGCAAATTAATTATTAAAAAATCATACAACGTGATTTTCTGGATTTTTGTTTTAGATTCCTTTTCACAGGTAAAGTGTTCCTATGGTAAAAATTACAGACCTCTACATGCTTTGTAAGTAGGAAAACCTGCAAAATCAGCAGTGTATCAAATACTTGTTCTCCTCACTGTACCCTATAATTTGGTTTGCTTGTGGATTCCTTAAACACAAGAAAGAGCTATTGTTGTTTTGGCAAAGACATGTCCATAGATTACTGAACTGTATTTTCTATGGATAGAGTAACATAAACGTTGATATGTTTTGTTCTGCGAAAAATGAAAAGATTCTGCAGTACTTTGCGGTCATTGTGCATTGAACTGACATCATTAGTTCTGTGTAAATAGCTCTGTGTTTGTTGATGATGAAAGCATTTCTCATAGCGACCGTCACAATCATGTATAAAGGAGCTATTTTAATGGAGGTATTTAAACAGAAAGACTCAATTTCTGAAAAAGACTGAAAATAAGTACATGGTCAAGTATGGGTCTATAGAAGATGTACAAATAAATTGAACAATAAAGGGAAAAAAACTCTTTGATCCCTTTTTAAATATTTATTTTGTCCAATGTGCAAATATAAAGGCCATTTTGATTTATTTTTCAAATATTCCATATTATTAAAAGGATCCTAATTGCAAAATCAATAATTTTATGATAATCTTAAAGCAACGTTATACATAAGCTCAGGACATATCCTGAATTAATGGAAAATATTTAATATCAACACACACACACACACACACACACATAGCTTAGAAGGATGATCTAATGTGGCGCGAACGTCAAGCTCCTTGTGGTGTGAAAATCATTCTTCACACTCCAGAAACATGCCACTTTTCTACTGGTCTAGCAGGTACGTGACATTAAGGTTTAAACCTGTATTAATCAGTTAACTTGTTTGTGCTGCTTCCAGGCTGCTGTTCATACTGATGTAGAGGATGTGCTGCTTTCTTCTGGCTGTCAATACTGATGTACAGATGCCATAATGGTTTTGGAGGCTTGTTTAGTCTAGCGCAAGAGTGTTCCCATTGCAAAATCAGTTTTGTGTGGCGCGCAAGACTATTTTCAGCCTGTCAGAGGACTTCAACTGGGGCTGAAGTGGAGCAGCAGAACAGCTTTGGGTTCATTGGTGTCCAGGTGGACGATAGAAAAACACAGGTAACACAGGCCCAGACAGCTGCTAAGCAAGAATACTAGGGCCTATTCCTACATTGAAAAGAAAAACGTTTCAGCATGGGCCCTCAGATCCACATCTGTACCATTTAGGGCTTCCTTGCTCAGCTATTAGTACAGCCCTGAACTGCCCTTGATCGCTAGGCACTGATCTCTGATTTCCTTGTCTTGTATATGCACTGCTGCTGATGGTAATTAACACTACTATCCCTACAAGCCTCAATGACCTTGTCACTCCGCACATTGGCTCTGAAATGGCTCTCCCTGTACACAGCGTGGTTAATGTGCATTCCTTCTGGCACAATGTTTTTTTTACCATCTTACACTTTACAAACTTTCGTAAGCATTTCACTAGTGTTACACGATGTTAAGAAAACGAGTACGCTGGTAAAATAAAAAGCGTCTCCACGTTCCTAAAACAAACTTGCACCCACATGTATCTGTTGGTAGCTGGAACCCTCCAGGTCTGCACTCCTTTGAATGGACCGTCCTTGGCCACGGTGACACTGACATTGGTGTTGCGGTACGAGCTGTCACACTGGGCCTGGGTGGGGCCCCGAGGGCCACTGGCCCCACAGGAGGTGAACCACCAGGTCATCAGGGACATGTCTGAGAGGAGACAGATAAATCAGTCCCACAACCGAAGAGAGGAGACGGACACACCAGTTACACGTCAGTTAAACAAAAACAAACTTTGTGTTGAACGGAAAAACGAGACAGGCAGACAGACATATGGTGGCACAGCTGCCGAGGAAATCACAGTAAATTACATTAATAGAAAATAGTCCTGCCAAAGACCACTGGTTATACAAATACAAAGTACATTCTGATGAAACAGCTGTCAGTATACCTGAGGCAGAGGGCTCTGGGAGGGGGCCAAAGATATCTTGCTCACTGATGGAGTCCATTTCATGGAAGAATCTGTGTCCAAGTAGCAGGGAGTTGAGATCTGAGAGGAAAGAGACGAGAGGCAGACCATCTCAACAGTCCATAAACAGACCAAAAAACCTTATTCTCCATACATCACCCATTAATCATGATTTCTTCAAAGACTGCAACAGGTTATAGAGGGTTTGTTTTTCCGAGAGCAGCTAAAGCTCCAGAGTCAAGCAGATAAAAAGAGAAGATGTGAGAAGATGGAGGCCCAACAAACAGGAGGTGAAAGACAGACAGAAAAGAGATACATAATACGACACGGAAGTGTTGGGAGGATGATAAAGGAAGTTATGAATTTGGAGCTACACTTAGCCATGAAATTCTGGAAAATCTGGAAATGTGCCACATTATTGTGTTACAGGAAAGATAAAGCTGCTTGCCAATCATCAACGTCCCAAACGGGTGCCCACGTGGAGCCACCGACACCCAGCCAACCCGCAGGTAGCCGACCTGCAGCCACCAGAACAAAAAGCCTTCCACAAGACCAGCCATACCTCCGCCAGCTCGCCCCATTCTTGACCACATCTGTGTACACTCCTTGAATAAAACCACCGTCATCAGTCTATCCCAGACACATCTGACCAAACGTCTTTGTTATGGACATGAGTCAACGGAAAACAAAGACGTGTGCCTGAGCTTGATATCAATGTGAGCGATACTGGAAACCGCTGCTGGCACACAATTTTACTGTCAGAATGCGGACTCGAACCCGGGGAGAAGCATTCTATGTCGGTTTACCCCTTTCAGAGATAATCAGACAGCATGTGGATCACTGGGCCTGGAGGGGAGATGTCCAGCTGTGCTGGAGACAGCGGTAAGCCGTCGCATGTGTGTGCATCATTCCTGGGATAAAACTCCTCCCTGTCTTAGGCCCTACTCCAACGGTCCTCTTGTTTTGAGTCTTAAGGCATACATTATGAACCCTCTCCATAGAGATAGAGCTGCACAAGATAAGGGCTCTCAACTGAATGTTACTGTCTCCTACCTAATATGAGACGCAAACGCTTTGGAATGTATTCAGGTCCATCTACTCTAATGTCATGGCAACACTCAAGTAGACGCCATGATTCAGTGATACAAGCATTACACGCTTAGAGACATCATTCAGGTGACCTTTAAGAAATATAATTAGCTTTATCTCTGTAAAAGAGGGCTTTAGTCTGTTTTCATTTGTTTGAAAGACGATTATATTTAACAAAAATATAAACAAAAAGTGTGAAAACCAGAGTACAGTGTGGTGGAAATGAAAGTTCACCGAAAGGAACTTTGAGGCAGGTATTACAGAGAATTCTCTTTTGCACAATAGTAATTTATTACATACACTAGCAAGCGGAGAGATTAACACCAGTACAGAACATTCCTTTAAATAGCCATAAGGGTGTGTCTAGGTGATACACGCAGAAACCCAGAACTCCTCAGAACATTTGTCCAGTGCAGGCATGTTTTAACCAGTTCAACAGTTGCGCTCAACACCCTGTTCTTTAGGTTTGAGACAGAGCTACACCTCAGGATCTGTAGGAACTATTAGCCACAGATCTCTTCCTGTACTTGGACTTGAGCAGAACAGTTTATGTTTAATAACAATCACTTCAGTACTTTTCCACTTGACCGTAATAGAGCAGAATGACACCATTTCCACTCTGTCGGCACATGTGTACATAATTGTAAAAGTAGTTCAGCAAATGTCCATAACAACAGTTACCCACAATACTCTGGGCATGGAGTAAGCTACAGTTTTCTGTTCGGTATAGTATTGAATAGAGAGCTCACCTGTGTCAAAGCACGCAGCCCCCAGGGCGATGTCATCCAGGGCAATGTCAGCGTTAGAGCCTGGTCCCCACAGGGCTTTCAACTTCAGGTGGAACCTGGACAACACACTACAATGAATGCTGGGAAACACTGTAGGTCATTGAATCCAGTCTGAATAATAGGTTTCTTAAATAAGAAAAAATACTTATTTATTCACCAGATGGCAATGTAAAATGCACAGTCATAATAATCAATGAACTAAAATCACTCAATAAACTCCAATGCTGAGCTTTCACGCGCTGTAAGATAAGACACCTCTGGGCAGTAATTTAGGAGAATATTTCAGGCACCCATTGAGGAGGGCAGGTAGCTGCAGGGTGACATCCTGCCAGTTGTCCTTCCACGGCCCAGACCTCTCCCACACCAGGGGGGACTTGGAGGAACCATTCTCTTCTAGCGACAGCAGCAAAGTGCCATTAAACGCCCCATACAGGTACATAGAGAAATGCAACTGCAGACAGAGATACCAAGGAGAGAAGTTACATTTAGTTTAATGCCGTTCGTTTCATTCAAATGGGGTCCAGTCCGGAAATGTACGGAAATGCATGCGCTCACTGCTGCTGGGTTGCACTGGTTAGGAATGTCTGCAAAATGATGTGAATGTCCAATGCAACTGTCTCATCCCTGAGGAAGCCATTGGGCTGGATAGGTGGGTTCATTTACATAACTTACCAGACAGGCTGTGGTAGACACCGGTTGAGGGAAGGAGGAACTTTGGGCAGATGCTTCATGACTTGAGCTATTTCCTCTTATGGCCAGAAACAGGAAGTGTCCTGGGGACAGGACATGAACCAAAACACTGAGAGAGGCTGACACCAATGTAGCCTCCCTTGGAGACCTTCAGGTCATATCAAGCAGACATATCCTACAGAGCTCTGAAGAGAACAGCCTTTCAGTCCTCTGCTTGAAAAACAAAAAATATTTTCTTGGCACAGCACTTGCCAATTTGGAATGAGATCAACTGGAGCTACTGAAAGGCAGTATGATTATGGAAATGAATACAGCAGCAACAAGACGCGTTTGACTACAGAGCTCGTCATGCAGTTAGAAGAGAGAAGAAACTTGATGAGGTCATTCTATTTACTGACTACCTCACAGAGCATAACTCCTTTACTCAAAATACAGAGTGCCTAGGGCTGGTTTTGGGATAAAGATTAAGCAAAGTCCAGGACAAAAAAATAAAGAGCAATGGATAGTTTCTACTGTTTCTACTGTATGTCACCGACGACAAAAAGGTTGCAAAAAGCAGCAATGTTTTCATTACCCAGTGTGTCCAGTATGCTTAGTGATTCACTATGCAAATGAAAAACAATTCACAGTCTAGCGTTAAAATGCAACACCCGACTGCTATGTATCTCAGGGCCTCATGAAAGCGTCTAAACCCTGGTGTACGTGGCCTATTTTAGGCCTGGTTAACCTGGAGTGACCTGGTGTTTTGCACCATTTACCTTGTGTGTTTTGCAGAGATGAACCCAGCATTCGGTCACTGTGCCTCAGTTCCTTCCCAGTGACTCTCTTCCAAGAGGGCAGCTCATTGGACGTTGACCAGCCACAGGATCCGAGCTCAAATGAACAGAGGGCCCCATGGGGCATTGAATCTGCATGAGGACACATTCAACAGTATCACACTTCATTGATGCAGCTGGTTTAAACTCATTTTATTATCAACAATGGCTTTCAAGAATTGATAACACAGACTTACTGTCTGTGGACTACCTTGGGGTGAAGAACACCATTTATACATACTTCAGCGCTCCACCAGATTACCTTTCACTTCTCAGAGTGCAGTCACTATGGATTGTGTAAAAGAAAAGCTACAGTTTTCTTTTGTGGTAAATCCATGTCATCTCCCTGGGGTGTAACTATTCAACAGACCTTATGGATTTCATTACTGAATGAGTTACCGGTGCTCGTGTGGGAACCCTGTTTCGCATTGAAGTGTTTTGAGGTAATGTTGAGAGGACTGATTGTGTTGATGTGAGTGTTGATGTAAGTGCTGCGAGCACTGAGGTTTTACGTTGACGTTGTCAATAAACTAATTGATCGATACACTTGTGTACTTTGAAGCACATCACTGAAGAAACAGACGAAAAGTGGTGATTCAATTTCATGGGCAGGAGAAACTGTAGCATTGTCCCAACTCCCGGAAAGATCGTTCCAAAGAAATGTTTTAGCAGGAGGATTCCAGCTGACACGTCTGACACATTCTTGGCCCATAATGCAATTTCGATCCAGTGGCCGTTACACTTTTCTCTTAGCATTAGGGAGTTAGAGGAAAGCACTTACTGTTGGCCAAACTACCGCCTGCAGTCAAACCATTTATCATGGCCTTAAACTTTAATACTGTTAATGCAAGTGGCATCAACCCTGCCAGTAGTACCACAGTCAGTTTCTTCCAGGGTGGGTTTAGAAAATTGCAACCTTGTTTCCAAAAAAGTTGGGATGCATAAAATGTTCATAAAAACTAAATGCAATTATGTGAAATTCGAACACTATGTCCAATAGACAATAGCACCACAGCATTTGAAATTGAGACATTTTATTCTTTTTGGAAAAATACATGCCTATTTTGAATTTGATGACTGCAACACATTTAAAAAAAAAGTTGGGACAGGGGCGTGTCTACCAGTGTGTTGCATCACATCTTCTTTAAACCATACTTTAAGCATTTGGGAATTGAGGAGATCAATTGCTGTAGTTTTGAAAGTGAAATGTTTTCCCATTATTGCTTGATATAGGTGTTCAGCTACTCAATAGTTTGAGGTCTCCTTTGTCGTATTTTTTGCTTGTTTTCAATGGCTGACACATCTGGACTGCATGCAGGCCAGTTTAGCACCCAGACTCTTACAATGAAGCCACGCTGTTGTAAAATGAGCAGAATGTGGTTTGACATTGTTTTGCTGAAATTAGCAAGGCTTTCCCTGGAAAAGACGTTCTCTGGATGGCAGCATATATTGCTCCACAACCAGTATATTCTGTTCAGCATAAATGGTGCCTTCACAGATGTGCAAGTCACCCATGCCATGTGCTCTAATGCACCCCCACGCCATCACAGATGCTGGCTTTTGAACTGTGCACTGATAAGAAGCCTGGCAGTCCCTCTCTTTAGCCTAGAGGATATATCAGATTTTGATATGTCAGACCGTAGGACAGTTTTCCACTTCGGTCCATCTTAAAGACGCAGAGGCCCAGAGAAGGCAGCGCCGTTTAAGTTTGGTTTCTCATTTGCATGGTCGAATTTTTGGTTGCAGCAACAAAGTGTGTTTACAGGACATGACATTCATAAGTGTCCCTGAACCCATGCAGTGATTTCCAGTACAGAATCATGTCTGTTTTTAATGGAGTGCCACCTGAGGGCCCGAAGTTTACCACCATCCAATATACATTCTAGGCTTTGTCCCGTGCGTACAGAACTGTTTGAAATTTAAGAACTGTATTTATTTAATTGTTGCACTATTTGCCCATGCAGTCTTTCTGAAATGCTATTTTCTCACCCAGTCATGGCGGCTGACCTGTTGCCAATTAACCTAACTAGTTGTGTGATGTTCCACCTGGTTTTGTGATAGCATTATGCAACTTAGACCCCAGTCTATTGTTGCCCATGTCCTTCCTTTTTTTAAACATATTGCTGGTATCAAATTCAAATTTGACATTTCATTACTAAGAAACAATTAACATTTCTCAGTTTCAATATTTAATATGTTGTCTTAGTCCTACTATCTATTAAATATAGGGTTCAAAATGATTTGCACATCATCGGATTCTGCGTTCCAACCTTTTTGGAAACAGGGTTGTAGATGCAGAGACTGATTACCAAGATAGAAATAGAATGGGGGAAAGAGAGAGTGGGGAATCTAATTAACCGCAGCCTCCAGAGGCATAATATGGTCGGAGGGCATCACTGCCACAGGACGCAGCGGCCGTCACACTTATATTTATAAAGGACTTAATTTATTTAAATGTACATTTATGGGAACTCCAAACTGAAAACGTCTGATTCTGGCAGTCTTTTTCTTCTAAGTTTACAGACATAATCGGATCCAATGTTTAAAGATTTACATTTTCTTTTTGGATGACCGTTTTCTTCACAAGATGATATGTGACATAACGTACACTACCGATCAAAGGTTTGGGGTCTTTAAGAAATGTCCTTGTTTTAGAAAAAAAAGCTATTTGTTTTGTCCAATAAAATAGCATCAAATTTATCAAAAATACCGTGCAGACATTGTCAAAGATGATTTCCAAGGTAATATCTACGTAGGCATACAGAGACCCATTATCAGCCGCCATCAGTCCTGTGTTCCAATGACACATTTTGTTTGCTAATTCAAGTTTATAATTTTAAAAGGCCAATTGATCAGGAGAAAACCCTTTTACGATTTTGTTAGCACTGCTAAAAACTACTGTGCTGATTAAAGAAGCAATAAAACTGACATTTAGTCTAGTTCAGTATCTTCAGCATCAGCGTTTGTGAGTTCAATTACAGGCTAAAAATGGGCAGAAACAAAGAACTTTCAACTGAAACTTGTTTTATCCAATCCTCGCGACCTGAGGTTAGCAGTGAGCGGCACGTTCAGAATCTCGGAGACCGCTTTTGACCACAAGGGGAAGCAACACAACCCAACACGCCACTCACCCCACAGCTCGGTCCGACAGATGAGTCATAGTGGGGCCCGCTGCCCCCTGTTGACGTGAATGAACACGGACTCACCACAGATGATTCCCTCGTCTTCCCCCAGGGGGCAGTCACTGCGTAAGTCACACACTCTGGTCTTATCAATGCAGCCTCCGATGTAACAATGGAAGGAAGCGCTCTCGTCACACTCTGAGTCTTGGTGATCTAGAAGTTCACGTCATTTGTAACTGGATTATTCCGCAATCATATCGAAACATTGAAATAATTTCACAGATATGTTTCTGTTGATGTTTAACGGTGTAGTTTTGAACTCACCCATGTCACAGCCTATGAGCTCCAGA
This sequence comes from Esox niger, assembly GCA_016801105.1. Taxonomy (NCBI): domain Eukaryota; kingdom Metazoa; phylum Chordata; class Actinopteri; order Esociformes; family Esocidae; genus Esox; species Esox niger. The sequence goes on along the minus strand of JACXGJ010000886.1, from coordinate 60,558 downwards.
GAGTCCAGTGCCAGATAGCCTTTATCCCACCCAAGGCAGGTGGAATATAAGAGTATCAACTGGAACGGATCTCCCACCTCACCAATCACCGCCTCCAGTACCTCCCACTGGGCACTGCACCAAGCAAAGAGAGGCTATAGACACCTTGGCTTGTGGTGTGTGTGTGTGTGTGTGTGTGTGTGTGTGTGTATGGGGGGGTGTTTAAGTTGATAAAAATCAGAGTGTTATCTTTTTTATTATCTCTAGTATTAAAAATACTCTACTTCATGATAACAGTATATTAGTTCTAGGATGGAGTAAACTCAGGTGTTCAGGGGAGCATTACATCTTATGTCCATCATGATCTCAACATCTGCTCATTAAACTGTCTTTTTTGACAACATACAAGAGTTCACAGAAGATCCACTGTTATATTGCTTGAGATATCTTCATAGCACAAAAAACGGCCAGTTTCCATGATTATTAGAAATGTTCATGTTAAATATTTGCTTGATGTTACTAGAACATTTTGGGAACGTTGCTCTCATATTTTGTTGCAGTTGTAACTAAAAACCACCCTAGCTCTTACATTACCTCACAACCCAATGACAATGTTTGGTTTCTCTAGTGGTCGTTGCAGATGTTTTGCACAACATTTAAATGAATGTTAGCAAGACATTCCAAAGATATTTCATTTAAAACACTCAAAATAATAATTGAAAAAATATATTGTTTAAAAAATTGAAAGAGGGAAATATAATATGATAAACCTGTAGCTTATGCCCTAGAAAGTGGGAATATTCCAGGTTTGTTGGGACTGCTCCTACATAAAACCATCTCAAGGTCCATAAGCTCAACAACAGTATAGGAGTGATGAGATTCCCCTGCACAGTGCCATAAACCACTTTCATTTAGAGCCGAGAAATCCTGTAATTCTGTAATCCCTTTATCTGAGACCTGTCAGAGAACCTAGCAGAATGACACCACCCAAATGGGTTTAGAAACTACCTAGTTCACAAAGGACACTCCCAAACCCATTTAGACAGCATGGATGGACTAAAAGCCGAGAAGAGTGTAACCTTTTTTTGCTCTGGAGTGAAAGGCAATACATGCACAGAACTTCACATTTAAAATAAGGGTTTCAGATAGATGTGACTATCGAAGACAATTAAAGAAGTTTAACACATCTATTAATATCTCAGCTCACAGGAGCAGGATGTAGCACATCACGTTGTGTGAGAGCAGATCCTGGCCAACCTGTCATACGGTACCATAGAAACTAAATACATCATAAAAAACACTGTGGAGCTGAATTCCTAACCATTCCATCATGACAAATTCAAAGGGTTTTCATTTCCGTGTTTCTTACTGTATGCCTGGCCCTCAGGGACCAACCAGGTGTTCTGTCATCCCCTATGCTGTCATCTTCATACCCAGTACTTACGGTCTGTAAGTTAAATCTGCTTTCATAATGGACTCCATTACTTTACAAATAAAAGCCCTGGGTTATAACCTTGTTGCATAGCCACAGTGCATACCTCCTTGGTACTGTCCAGACCAATAACGTCAAGAATCATTTTCAGAGTCTGCATTTGGAAACCAAATTCTGTTATCTGGTCTGAGAATGGATGGGCCTAAAATTAGATGCTAACATTAGATCAATATTAAGGACACTGGCACAACAATAGATACCATTGACCTGCCTCTCCATGTGAATAGTTATACCCTGTATGTCTCTGCGGTATATAAAGCCTGTTGTATATCCACCCATGTAGATATCCCAAGAACCAGCATGGCAGATCTGTCTGTCTGGGAACAACCGCTTCACTCCAACCATAGGCTCCTTACAGACACCATTTTGTTGTGTTCTCTGTCCTTGGAATCTGTATTTGCTAGACTAGTATAGGAATTCTGACTTCCCTAACAGATATCATTACTAAGAATGTTGTGTACCCACAGTGCTGTGTAGAAACCATAAGTAATACACATCAGAGGCAACACACATCCAAGGCAACACATATGAAGAGGCATGGAACATTCAAACAAATTAGCGTAAACCACAACATAGAAGCAAACAAGAACATAAAATCTCAATGTAAAATCATTTCTTACCTGGCGCCGCCCTGGGCTCTGGCCGTAAGAGCGGTTGTGCTGATGGACGCAGAGTTGAGGGTTTTCACTGAGACCGAGAGGTTTCCAGCACTGGGCCCCGACTCAAACCGGGCCAGCTGCAGACGGCACAGTGGACCACTGCTGTATGCCACTGGACTGGTGATGTGGTATTCACACTGCCCAGATGCCCTGGAAGCAGTGGACGGACTCAAAAGCAGGAAGTGACCTAGAAGGGCAGAGGCACAAACAATAATTTTCTCGTTTCATGGGACTGGACTGCAAACCAAACCCACAGAGGCCTATATTGTGTATTGTAAATGAAATAAATATTTTCTATTAACCATAAAGTGAAACAAGCTCTCAAGATTATTCAAATTCTAAATTATCCAGTGGCACAATGACAGACAAACTGAAAGTATTATACACATCTCTTGGCTGTTTCCCCCAAGCACAGAACTCCATGATTTCATGAAATCTCCGTTAATAATACCGCCATAGCACCGATGATAAACACACAGGGCTCACCATCAGATCTCCCCTCTGAATGATCACTGACGGGCCTCGTTGCTTGTGTGCTGGATATGTGCGACTGCTGTGCTGGTGACACAATCTTCCAGTCATTTCTAATGCTGTGATTGGAGAAGGTCCAGGAGCAAGGTGACTCAAAATCACAGGAGGTCACTGTTGGAGTGAGGAAATAGGGCCATATTAGGTCAAAAACAGACAATGAAAACTGGACACACATTCCTGACACAAATTGTCCCTCCATTGAAGGATCCCCTTTGGGAAGAAGGTGCTGGCGTCTCTCCAATCCCCAGTCAATTCCTTGCATGAGAAGTAAAACCATGAAAAGGCCATGGCTACAAGCAGAAACAATGAACCAAAAAGGTTTTCTCAAAAACCTGAGCGCTTTTGTCCAACCAGAGTTCATTCTTTTGAAACAGTTAACGTGCAAGCCAAAACTGAAACACAGTTGAAGAAAAAACTAACATTTTATTTGCAAATTGCTAAGACTTGAAAAACAAGTTGATTACAAATAAACAACTACTTTTTATCAAAATGTGCATCTTGTCTTCTCATGAAGATATTTCAATCAATCATTACACAGTGGCTGAATAAATATTAACTACAAGCATCCAACATATCCTAAAATGTTTACACGGTAGAATATACATGTGCCATTAGTAAACACTATAATTAGAATGTAATGTATGTATCAGACTGTATTATATTTCCTTCAAGTATCTTACTCAACAAAATGCAGAATGAATGTCACTCAAAAGATGAATACCCAGAAACACAAGAGGCTTTTGACCTTTTGTTGGACCTAGCATTTTCCATGATACTGAATCAGTATGAAAACATAAAACTAAGCTAACAAATCACTGTAAAAACAAAGCAATAACAGCACACAAACAGTTTATTGTCCTATATACAATAAAAAAAGAATGAAATACAATTAGGCACAGATTCAGTTGATCTATTGACTTTGGGCTAGACGTGCAGTCCAACCTATCTCATGGAGAGGGCTTGATTTACAACACGGTCAATAACTGTGGTGTGGATTTTATCTAAAACTATGGTTCCTTGTATTCCCCTTGTACAACTTCCCCAGCATGTATCTGGATCCCTTTATCATGCATGAATAGTAACTGGTCTCTAATTAAATATTGTTCAAAGTTTTGTATACTGTGCAGAAGAGTTTCACATTCAACAATACTTTGCATCAGCGTGGGAATCAGGGTTTTATTTAGTTTGACTTACTCAACTGAGTTTTGCTTCTTTTGTAAGGAGTTGTGTTTTCTGCTTTGCTCTACTGATGTGCAAGAAAAAAATACTACAGTAAGCATTAGATTATAATGGAAATCAACTAGACCCCGTTTTCTTTAAAAGATTCTTGGCAAATGAGAAAACTGTAACATTTGAAACCATATTAAAAGACCCATAATTAGCAGAACAAAAAGTAAATTGGAGTACATCAAAATAGGTGTCAAATAAAAGCTGAGTCGACATAACTGTTACACAAATTAAGTCATATAAATAATAACAATATCAACTAATGAATCTGCAAATCTCATGGAGCACAACCCTCCTACAAATTGCAGTTTTTCAAAACTGATAACAAACATTTCCTGAAAGTGTGCTAAATATTTTCCAAAACTATAAACACAGTTCTCAAACTCACACCTCTTGTGAAGAAGACAAGAGGTAAAAACAATGTGTTTTACACTAATAGGGTCATAGAGGGGCCAGATATTTTCACAAACCATTGCAAAAAATGTAGGCCTGGTTTTGCAGACAAGGATTAAGCCTGGTCTAGGACTAAAAAATCTAGTTCAATAGTTAGTCCAAGACCAAACAATGTAAAGTACAAAACATTAAAACGTTTTTCTTAATCACAGTAGTAAGGAATGCTTTTGCTTTAGGAGTCAGTAACGTCAGCCAATTTTGATTATCAAGTCAACCCTCTGGCTATGGCTTCTCCACATGTATTCAGTTTTGACAATGGCTCTTTGAGGAGCTAAAGGTAATCTGTCCGAGTTTATTTCACAGTTTTCAGATGTACTCGAAATGTACATTACCCATCACGAACGACAGAAAATAATTTACGTAATTCCCATCCCATAACCAAGTGTGATCAATTAAGACATCTTCTACAATAATTGAAGCAAAAAAGTAACAGTTATGAAAAAAAGTTACAGAAAAACATTTGTGTAGTCAATTGGTACAAATACTAACACAAAGAAATAAAACAAATGTCATTTTTTAGCACACACAACTCTAAATTGGAACTATTCTGTCTTCGGCATTTGGCCACGATGTCTTTTCCACATCGCAGTTAATATCTTCATTTTTCACACACATTTTTTGGGCATGGCAAATCCAAACGGGACATTGGTCACCAGTGGTGTCATGACATAACTAATCCATAGGCTGAAATAGGGTAACATACTCATGGATTCACCTCCCATCCATAGATCTTCCATAGATGTTCCACCTCCATCACAAAAAGGAGATTATGAGGGGCCGGGTCTAGGGTCAGGAACCAGGGATTGGTCCAATCACCTCAGGAGTAGTTGGTGGAACGGTGGAACCTACTATTATCACACACTTTCACTGAGGCGCTCAATGATGTGTTCAGCCACAGCAATGGAAGACCCAAGAAGTGTCTTATGGCCTACCATCACATCCTCAGATACGGCAACACACATTAATGCTTCTCTCATGTTGTCCAGGGACAGTCCCTCATTGGCCAGCGAATCTGCGTTGACACCGTCGAGTTTGGGCAAAGTAAAAGCTTGCTTTATCAACAAAGATGTACTTGCGATGGTTCACATCAGTTCAGTTGGTAGTTTTGACCCTGTTCCTCTGCCCTGCTGTGTGTCCGGCTCCATGCTGAAAGACATCGCCAGTGTTGCTTACCGGTTGTGGTACTACTGTGGATGGCAGTCATGTCCTGTTTATGACAGTATTGTGTATCACACAGGCCAGGACTGCCCAACACTGTTCCTGGAGGCCTACTGTCCTATAGGTTTTCTCTCCAACTCTAATTTAGCACACCCATATCTAATAATTAGCTGGATGAATGGCTTAACTGGGTTTGTCACAAATGGGGCTGAGGAGAAAACCACCAGGACAGTAGCTCCTCAGGAACTGGTTTGGGCAGGCCTGACATTGCCACACAACCAACACCAAGGTTGTGGGTTTGAATCCCACAGAGGCCACATACGAATCTAAGACATTAGGGTGAGGATTCGGTACTTTTCATTCTGAACATAGCAGGCAAAACAATGTAAAATACATATATATTCACCTTCCTGGTAGAGAAGTAATTAAACAGATGTTGAGAAGACGTCTCACAAATGATTTCACTCAGTGGGTTTCCAATAACACAGGTGATCCTTCAGTACCTTCGGACTAGTTAATTCAGGACAACATCCTGATTGCTTGGAGAATAATTATACTTGTTCAAATCGCAATGACTTGAGTTTGTTATATTGAGTGTTTTCTTTATTACAAAATTGTGACAAATGTGTTATTACAAAAATGTGTGTGCAGAGTTTAGCACAAAGGGTTGAATGTGAGTGAAAATAGGTGACAAGTGTTAATAGGTTAGGGTTAATTCTCTTGCTTGTGGAATATAGCAAAATGGTTTCATGTATATTGTTCAAAGAATCAGTTTGGTTTGTTAACGACTGTAAAAACTGTAAAACCACTCCAATTAAATCAGAGAAGACCAAGGAATGTCAGTCTGGGAGAGGAAAAGAGACATATTTAGGGGTTCCATAATTAACATGGGGAATCTAAAAATCCCAAACTAACCAAAATGAATGTGAAAAGAGCTGTGTGATTGTCCTAATGGAGTAAAACCACACTGCTCTTCTCGTTGACGCAAAAATACGATGAACATTAATGACACTTAACAGGTCGAAATTCCATAAACAATTCAAAATGCAAAATATATAGAATGTACTTGGGTACGATTAGGTTATTATGTTCTGCATTCTTCTCCAGGCTTCCTAATGACAAACAGCTTGGCGTGTTCTTAAAGACTCTTACTTTGGCTCTCATTCTCAGAACTTGACTGATGGGGAAATTTGAAGCTCTCCTCGAGGGACATGTCTAGAAGAGCATGACTGGAGCTGCTGACTGAGGGAGAGAGAAAGAGAAAAATTGCGAGAGGGTGGCGGGGTGAAGGGGTGAGAGAGGGAGAGAGAAACACAAAGGGAAAGCGAGGAAGAGAGGAAATGAGGGAGAGAGGACCAGAAAAGGGGGAGCGAGGGAGGGAAGAAAACAAGTGGTTACATGATTGTTGTCATTGACTGTGTGTCCCTAGTGTTTTCGAACAACACTGTTGACAGTAGATGGTTATTAGACAGCGGGACACCAGGCTGTCATTCCAATTGAGAGTTCAGATGAGAGATATTGTCTACCCTGGGGCTTGTAGCTCAACACAACGGCATGAGCAGTTCAATCAAGAAGACTGCTGAAGAAACACAGCTACCAAACTTAAGTATAAGTGACAAATTAAACATTCTCTGAGAAGACCTACTTGAAATCTGTTAAATATGAATACTCTTAGTGAATGCAGCTAAATTACTGATGTTTTTGTATTCCTACAGGATTTAGGAATCTAATGGATAAACCCACTTATCTGTAGGTAGATTTAATTTGTGTTCAGCATCTGGTGTTTAGAACAAAATGTTAAACCCCAAACAAGCAATATGAAGTATTACATACTTGGGCACACTGTTTATACATGGGCAAAATTGTACCATTTGGCTTGAGGTTCAAACCAACTTATTTTTAAAAAATTGTTATTAAAAACTTTATTGTCCATTAATGTTAGAATTACTGGATTATTTTAAGTACTTTTGAAATGTTTGCAGTCCACATTTATTTGAAATCGCAACATAGCTTTCATGAGAAACGGGGACATTATAAGACAGTCTTATACCACTGCTCATCACATTTTCTCTGGACTAACATGTATACATTAAACCCCAATGATAAAAAGACCAGCCGGGCCTGTGTATGAGGTTTGGCAATGAAAGATGTAGCTTGTTTATAGAAGATGGAACATTGAGACGTTTTCCTTAATCATAGCAGTTAGGAATGTTTCCGCTGTAGATGTCAGTAACGTCAGCTGAATATAATTATCAGGTCAACCCTGTGGCTATGGCTTCTCCACACATACTCAGTTAAATGAGGATGGAGAGGATCAAACTGGAGGTTATAAATCCTATTCAAAGAGAACACATGGGAAAACTAATTCTGGACACCATATTTCACTCCTGTTATATTTTCTACCACGGTCGGCATCCAAGAACAAGTGTGATTGTAGGCTTCGAGGCTATCAAAATCTAACGGAATACCGTACATACATATAAATACACAGTATACAGCTCTGGAAAAAATTAAGAGACCACTGCACCTTTTTCTTTCCTTCCTCAAAAGGTTGGAAAGGAAGGTTTTGAGTGAGTGGTCTCTTAATTTTTCCCAGAGCTGTATATACACCAATCAGCCACAACATTATGACCACTGTCAGGTGAAGTGAATAACACTGATAATCTCGTTGTCATGTGGGGTGTTTCTGGCCTGTAGTGGTCAGTAGGAAGGAAAAGCGGTGAACTGGCGACATGGTTATGGGTGGCCAAGGCATCGTGGGGGCGAAGGCTGTCCAGTGTGGTCCAATTTAACAGATGAGCTTCTGTAGCTCAAACTGCTGAAATAGTAAATGCTGGTTGTGATAGAAAGGTGTCAGAACACACAGTACATTGCAACTTGTTGCGTATGGGGCTGCCAGTTAGGGAGCCCATGCTGACCCCTGTCCACTGCCGAAAGCACCTACAATGGGCATGTGAGCATCAGAAATGGACCATGGAGCAATGGCAGGTGGCCTGGTCTGAGGAATCACATATCTGGTGATTGTGGAGGCCATGGAATGCGTTTGACGTTGTCCCTATGTTCACAAAACCATACTTGAATATGTGTTTTTGGGGGCTAAAATACTAAAGAATCCACCTTGTCCAGTTGAATGGCCTCATAAGGTTAGCCCGGCCATAGATTCCAGCTTTGTGAAGTTCACAACAACTAGTGTTATATGACTGGGTCATAAAGGTGCTGATTTAAATTCTGTAGTAATTTTGAAAGCCTATTTTTTGGGGCATTGAGCCACTATCCTGTTAAGAATGTTTCTATCCCAGTCAGTAAGTTTTGACTTGTGAACACTGTTCCTTGCTGCAAATGCAATTTGTTCATGTTTGTCATTGAAGTCAACCTAATGTGACATACCTTCTAATTATGATTAAGTTACATCAAAGTAACAGTTCTTGTCCATGTGTTTTTCTGTAAATATTTCTGTCACGCCCTCCAAATCCGCCTCCTCTCAGTCCGGGCCATGTTCTTCCTCTCCCCAGTCTGTCCATGTATGTTTAGGAACCGGATCCAAACTCCTGCATTCCAGCCCTGCTTTTCTCCACTACCCATGAAGTCTCCACACCTGCAATTCATTCCCTCATCAGCCTGCCTTCAAGTACCCTGGTTTCTGTCCGCCCGGCTCTAGATCGTTGTTATACACTACTTGGTAGTATCGTTCAAGGCCTCTACAAACCTGATGTGAGTAGTCCTATTTCAATTGTCCCTGCTAACCTTGTTTTTCCCTCTGGTCCAAGACCCACCTTACCCAGTCCTCCAACACCCGTTCCTGCCTGCCAGCCCACCTGCTCTGCCTACCCGCTGCCCTGTCTGCCTCGCCCTGCCTGCCTGCCCACCTGCTCTGCCTACCCGCTGCCCTGCCTGCCTCGCCCTGCCTGCCTGCCCAGTCCTCCCCACTCTTGCCCTACCTCAGTCCTTCCACTCCTGTCCCCATTAAATACCTTTTTGAGAATACCCAATCGTGTCCGGTGTCGTGCGCTTGGGACCACTCGTGTCTCCCACCCCAACATTTTCAACCCTCTGCATATACCGTTGTGCTCAAAAGTTTGCGTACCCTTGGTTAATTGGTAATATATGTACCATTTGTATAGAAATCATGAGTGAGCAGGCAAAACACATGTCTTTTATTTGTTATGGGTTTCACATTCGACTATAGGTCATAATGGAATGGCACAATCATAAAACAAAACATGGCAACCAAGAAAAATATTAACTGAAATCTGCATATCATTAGTTCTTACGTTGCGTATTGCCCCCTTTAGCATCAATGACAGTGTGCAGTCTTTACTAATAGCTGTCAATGAGGCCCTGAATTCTTGAAGGTGGTATAGCTGCCCATTCATCCTGGCAAAATGCCTCCAGGTCATGCAAAGTCTTTCATGGGTCACACATTTGAGATCTCCCAACAGTGTCTTGGTGATATTACGGTCAGGAGACTGTGATGGCCAGAACCTTTACCTTTTTCTGCTGTAACCACGTGAGGGTCAACTTGGCCTTGTGCTCAGTGTCATTGTCGTGCTGGAAAGTCCAAGAGTGTCCAATGCGCAGCTTTCGTGCAGAAGAATGCAAATTGTCTGCCAGTATTTTCTGATAACATGCTGGGTTCATCTTGCCATACATTTTCTCAACATTCCCCATGCCTTTAGAGCTCAGACACCCCCAAAACATCAGTGAGCCACAACCATGCTTCACAGTGGGAATGGTATTCTGTTCACAAGAGGCCTTGTTGACCCCTCTCCAAACACAGTGCTTACGGTTGTGACCATAAAGTTCTATTTTAGTCTCGTCACTCCAAATTACAGTGAGCCAAAAACTGTGAGGCGTGTCAAGATGTTCTTGGGCATATTGTAACCAGGCTTTTTTATGTCACTGGCGCAGTAAAGACTTCTTTCTGGCAACTTGACCATCTTTGGTCGTCACACTGTGCTTCTTGAAACAACCACACCGTATTTTTCCAGAGCAGCCTGTATTCCTCTTGAGGTTACCTGTGGGTGTTTCTTTATATCCCAAACAATTATTTTGTCAGTTTTGGCTGAAAATGTTCTTGGTCTACCTGACCGTGGCATGGTTTCAAGAGATTCCTCAAATCTTCCACCTCTTAATAAGTAAATGAACAGTTCTGACTGGTATTTGCAAGGTTTCGGATATCTTTTTATATCCTTCTCCATTACCCTGTTTTGACAGTTCTTTTCTGCTCCCCCGTGGCTCAGAATCTAGCCTGGTCAGTGCATCCACTTGACAGCGAACAAACCTACTGACTATTTTTACACAGACACTAATTCCATTTTAAAACCACAGGTGTGGGAAATGCACCTTCAATTTTTAACGTTATAGGTGTCAGCTTGTGATTCTGTATCAAGGCCAAACATTCAAGGGTATGGAAACTTTTGATCAGGGCAATTTGCATGATTTCTGTTCTCATTATGATTGGGATAGGAACCAAGCAACTGATAGTGATAATAAATGGCTTCATATGATCACTACCTTTGCATGATCAATCATATTTTCAAAATCAATGCCAAAACATAAATATCTGCCTGGGTATGCAAACGTATGAGCACAGCTGTACATACTATTCAGAGTAGGGCCGTATGGAAGACAAGGCACAGAGGAACACTGCAAGGTTGGCTTCTCTGTTTTATAGTGTTGTAGGCCCAGGGAAAAGCAGAAGAATAAGTACACCGGCAGGATAATCTATTTAAACAACATTAGAGCGAGTGGCCTGCCTTAATACCCAGCCCACAGAAAACCCACATCCGTCTCCCAACCGCTCCGTTAGATTTGCATCATCTTATTTCTGAACAGGGTGCTTCATCAGCACCGTTACACTAAATCCTTAGAGGCTTATTTTGACAGACCTGAATTAAGCCCTCCTCATATTTCCTGAGCCCTCTGACTCAAGACTGCAGTCTGACGACTCTCTTAACATCGCAGTCTCCCCTAACAGAAAACTCTGTTAGGGTTATTAAAATAGATCAACAGCATATTACGGTTAATTATAGAAAGCACGTCGAATTGCAGACAACAATCACTTAATTTTTACTACACAGTTATACAAAAATAAACTGACATGACGGTTTTAGCTCTATGGAGTACAGGGCAGGAAACAGGACACAAGGCCATAAATCTGAGCCCTGAGGGTTAATGGACCAATCATGTGACAAACAATCACGGTCTAATTAGGATGAAGAAATACTAACAGCAATAGGGGTTTCCACAGTGGGTCGATATAACTCAACCTCACAAGACTGGACAAAAGAGACAATCAAAATAAGCCACTGCTTGTATCACATCATTTTCCAGATTGACGCCTGAATGAAACAATAGAAAGTCTGTTCTGCCCCCCCAACCCAAAAAAAACGCATGCTGGACGGAGTTACATTGACCATGCTGAAGTAATTTTCTTATTAAAAGCAGTTAAATGTTAAATGAGATTGGACTGTAAAGTACTGAATGGACAGTTTATTTCTAAAACAAGATCAATGTCAATTTGTGTATGAATTATGGCTGCTGTGAAACTTTTAAAACATTTATTTTAGGTGTGCTTAAAAATCTAGTTTGCTTTTGCAAAACATTCAACATTTTATAAATGTTACTTACAGATATCATATGACTGTATTTCTGACAGGTTGTTGTTATTTATATCACTTTGTAAACTAAGTTAATTATAAATCGTTATTATTTATTATTGACGTACATCTCCACGTGATTAGGTAAATCTATATGTACTAAACAGTTTTGTAATTAATCCCTATAAAATTATATGAAATGACTGTTTGAACTGATGATTAACAAGTGCAGAACTGCAGAGTAACATCAAATGCCTACTAGATAAAATCTCTTCATCTGGGGAAGAGTGAGTCCATTTTACTTGGCTCTAGCTTCATAGTTGGTGACAGAGCAGTTACAGACAAAGTTTGTTAGCTACCTACAGTGCAGATTAAAAGTATGTGAACCACTTGTGCAATTATTAATATATTTTATTGTTCACCATGATATTTTCATTAAATCAGAACCAGTCTTTTAACCGGACCGCGTAATTGGAGCAGGTCAATAAGAGCAAATGTCTCTTACTGACTGACTGACTGACTGACTGACTGACTATTGTTAAATAGCGTGGTGCTTAGAGACATGGACTGGCAAGCAGTCGACCAAGGTTTGAGCCGCGCCATGGGCCAAACACAGTAGGCCTTAGGATTTGTTCAGGTAGGCTAAAGCTTCGCTGGCTACAAGCTTCAGTAGCTACATTATAGTATGCCAAAGGTTAAAGTGTTTATGGTTACACTGAGATGGATGAACTGCACCGACAAGGACCAATTCGAAGTAATTGTTTTCATTATAGACAATGTATAGCTATTAATGAGGCATGTACAGTAATCTCTTTCTAATTAAACAAGTTGAATGTAGTTTTGCGATCCTGTTATACCGTTTGTTGGTTAATTCAGCTGTTTACAGTTATATTCTGATGGACAAACTGCACCTACAAGGACCATTTTAATTTACATAGAGTAGTTCACATAGCGTAATGGTTAACTATTCAACTGTCAATGTTTTCTAAAGAAACAAACCAGCAATTGGAGTGATTGGAGTAAAATGTTTCATTATAGGTACTGTATAGATATTAGCTAGCCATCTGCAGAAATCACTTTCTAATTTAACGCGTTTGATTAGAGACGCGGATTGCCTAAGTCAGTGTTAGGATTTGTTCAGGATAGGCAAAAACATGTGCTGGCTACAAGCTTCAGTGGCTATATGATAGTGAGCCTTAAGTAAAACAGTTTACGGTTATATTGCACGGGACAAACTGCAACGACAAAGACCATTTTGGAATCCTGTAATACCTTTTGTTGGTTTGGATGTTTATAGGTAATGTATGAAACTAGTTTTGAGAACTATGCAGCTTCTGGTTTTCGGCCTAGTCCCTTGGATACAGAGATTTCTCAGGATTCTCTGAATCTTTTAATGATATAATGTACCGAGATCCCCAAAGTCTTTAAGTTGAAATATGTTATTATTTAATTGTTGCAATATTTGCCCCCACAGTCTTTCACAGAGTGGTGAACCCCCCTCCATCTTTACTTCTGAAAGGCTCATCCTCTCTTGGATGCTTTTTTATACCCAATCATGTTACTGACCTGTTGCCAATTAACCTAATTAGTTGTGAGATGTTCCACTAACTTATTTTTTGTATTACACAATGTTTCCAGTCTATGATTGCCTCTGTCCAAGCTATTTTAAATGTGGTGCTGGCATGAAATTCAAAGTAGGCATATGTTTTTCAAGCAACAATAAAATAAATCTGTTTCAACATTTCATATGTTGTCTTTGTACTATTTTACATTTAATATAGGGTTTAAATTATTTGGGTTGCAGAAAGTAGAATCAGGTGGGTAAATAATGGGGTACCAAATGAACCAATCAAACAAATGAACTATAGGAACGAGGCAAAACTCGAATAGAGACGAGATACCAGGTCAGTTTGGTGTTACCAACACAGGTGGACACAAAACACACCACGCTGAGAGGAAAAGATATCTCAGAGGATATCAAGGAGAGGGTAGCGAGACAACATCAGTTTGCAGAAAACTATACAACCTTATCAAAAATATATAATCTCCATCTGTCCACTGTGAGGCATTCACAAATTGGGAGCATGTAACATGACAACCACAAAGCCTAAAAGTGGACGCCCTTCCAAAAAAAGACCCGAAATAAAAAAAAGAAATCAGGTTAATGCCAACCCAAGCATAACATCTCGAGATTTGCCGACTTCCCTGGCTGCATCTCAGATTACTGTGCATGCTTCAACAGTAGGAAGAACACTGAATAAAAATGGCATGGGAAGGTTGCTAGGAACAAGCCTCTGCAGTCAAAAGAACGAAGCTGCCTGTCTTAGTCAGACACCAGCTGGATTCTCTGTACAGATTTGTCCAAAATTGAGTGTTTTGGTCACAATCAAAACCGCTATGTTTGGCAAAAAAATGCAATATTAGCAAAAATCTAAAACTTCCTACCACAAAAATTAAAAACAAAAATATACATATATGTACAGTTGTGCTCAAACATGTGCATACCCTTGTAGAATTAGGTCATAAAAGAATGGCACAATAAAAAAACCGATACTTTCTTTACTGACCCCTGCATACCCTTAGTTCTTAATACTGTGTATTGCCCCCTTTAGTATCAATGACAACGTGCAGTCTTTTGTAATAGTTGTCGATGAGGCCCCGGATTCTTGCAGGTGATATAGCTGCCCATTCATCTTGGCAAAATGCCTCCAGGTCATGCAAAGTCTTTGGTCAGAGTGGCTCGATGATATTAAGGTCAGGAGACTGTGATGGCTACTCCACCTTCACCTTTTTCTGCTGTAACCACTGGAGAGTCAACTTGGCCTTGTGCTCAGTGTCATTGTCGTGCTGGAAAGTCCAAGACCGTCCCATGTGCAGCTTTCGTGCAGAAGAATGCAAATTGTCTGCCAGTATTTTCTGATAACATGCTGCATTCATCTTGACATACATTTTCTCAACATTCCCCATGCCTTTAGAGCTCAGACACCCCCAAAACATCAGTGAGCCACCACCATGCTTCACAGTGAGGATGGTAGCTGAGAGGTGTGTCATGGTTTTGTTGGGCATATAGTAACTAAGCTTTTTTGTGGAATTGATGTAGTAAAGGCTTCTTTCTGGCAACTCGACCATGCAGCTCTGTTCAAATATCGTCACATTGTGCTCCTTGAAAGAACCACACCATCCTTTTCCCGAGCAGCCGGTATATCTCATGAGGCAACATGTGGGTTTTTATTTGTATTCCAAACATTTCTTCTGGCAGTTCTGCTGAAATCTTTCTTGATTCTGGAATTTTCCACTTCTTAACAGAGGCATAGCTAGGATCACAATACATTCGGGGCTTAGGCTCAGACGCCCAGGCTTAGCGACGCCACTGTTCCTTAATAAGTGATTGAACAGTTCTGACTGGTATTTGCAATGCTTTGGCTATCTTTGGCTCAGTCTCTAGCCTGCTCAGTGTATCTACATGACAACTAACAAACTCAATGACTATTTCTACACAGATTCTAATTGCAATTTAAAAAGCCACAGGTGAGAGAAATGCACTTTTAATTGCAATTTTCACCTGTGTGTGTCACTTTCGGTGTCTGTAACAAGGCCAAACATTCAAGGGTATGTATACTTTTGATCAGGGCCATTTGGATGATTTCTGTTATCATTATTCATTCAAAAAGGAGCTAAACAACTATGTGATAAAAAATGACTTCATATGATCACCATCCTTAAATAAAAAATATTTTTATTGGATGATCAGTCATATTTTCAATATAAGCGCCAACATTTCACAATTTCTGCCAGGAGCTTGAGCACAACTGTACGTACAAGCATAATGACTCTGTTGGGTTGACGTACTTTTCACCAGCACTGTATCCTGCAATTGCAACAGGTTTAGGGAGACAAATATTTTCAATGAGACTATATTGAAAATACTTTCAAAATCATTAGTACGCAGAAACACAGTGATTATGAAAAATCATTAAGAACAAACAGCAGAGAAAATGATGTTGAGCATTAAACTGAATTGTAGTCCCTATTCTCATGTTGGCCCTTAATTTGGTATGGCACCATCTCCCCGACTCTAAAATCCCTGTATTGTAGTACAGTAAAAGACTGCCATTCTCGCGCCATTATAGGCAGTGCTGCTGACCTCTCAATTTAAGAAGTCATAACATATTTTATATATGGCTGAAGAATCCAGCTGCAATGTAAAACCAGATGTGGTAGCTAACTAATGTAAGCTAGCCTGCACTAGTGGAGGGATTGGCTTGTGTGGAGTGTATTTGTTTGTAAATTTGTTTGAATATTGGATAACTGTGTCACATTGTGCTTGGCCCTGCAACCCTTGTCTTTAATAAAGATCATAATGGATATAAGTCTTGTTATATTCATTTCCTCAACTGTTGGATGTTATTGCCAGCTAGAAACTTTATTTATGTATTCCAAATTGTCAGAGAAAATCAAACAACCACATTTCTTCTCAGACCGCATGCCATTTTCAGAGAGATGTCCAGACTCAGACATGCCTCAGATTCAGACAATCATTGGTTTAACAAAAAATAGTTTGTCCTAAAGTAGAACCAACCATTAGAAGAGACAAATACACAAAAACTCAAATTGTTGTTTGCTTCTTGGCTAGCTTCTGGCTATCAAATGAGGTGAATACATTTTTAGAGTGAAGCGTTGTTTGACAATTTAATGTCACATGTGTAGACCGAAGTCAAGATGGCTGCCTAAGATTGGCTCTATAAAAAATGTAATGAAAGAAAATTACACATAATCATCCATCCCAAGATATTCTGACACCAAGTTCGGATGATCTGGGTCATTAACTAGTGCGGTCTCAGCCTCAGAGTGGGACTGGTGATTCAGGTCCAGGTTATGCCATGTGCTGGCTGAACAGGTAAAGCAGAACATATAACAGGCATAGCTGGACAAGCTTTGCCAATGGAACTCCAAAGATGCAACAAGATGCCAACAAGCTCCTATGCAGACCTGTGTATCCAATTTTTTCTTATATCCCAAGAACATCACAGATCAGAAAAACCTCTTCTAACATCCTTCCTGCTTTCAGAAAGGTTTTAAAGCCCACTACGTCACAGGGGAGAAAATCTAATGTCAACTAACACTATAGCCCAATGATTTGAGAAGAGATGACAGAGCTCTGTGATCGAAGGACAAATTCAGGGATTTCGCAAAATCTCTCATGCAAACATGGGTTCACAACCCCTGATGCTATGCTCCACATCAAACTTCAAAGGTAGCATCTGGTGTACCAGGCACACACTACCAAAAACCCTCACTTGGAAACAATGTGGGATGTTATTCTCAATAACAGCCTTTTGGGTAAGTTTGAGTAATTTTAATTGTTTACATGTGTTCAATTTCACCTAAGACTTTTCATGCTCTGAAAGTTTTGAAAAAAAGAACTAACACCAACTTTGCAAAATATTTTTATTGCCATACAAAATGGACATGAATGACATATTTTCCTAAACTGGTACATTCTCACTGTGTTTTTCTCATTACATTTTTTGCGTTGCACAGACATAGGACATTAAAAAATTTAATTTGGAAATGTCCAACTTGTATTTCAACCAACTAAAAGCTGTGTCAATACTTGATATTATCTGTAGGAAAATTAAATCAATAACAGAAAAGATCTTAAGAAGGGACACATTTTGTTCCAATCTTATTTTAATTAAATCCATTCCAAATCTTGGGGCATGGATTTGCTGAAGAGAGACATCAATTTGAATCAGTGCTTGGCATCATTCGTTAGTGACGCAGCTCATATCCTGTTTTAGTCATCCACTGTCTATTCATCCAGAAAACGCTATACATATCAGACGTCTGACAAATGTTTGTGTTAGAATCTCTGCAGGATGTCAAGGAGCACTGGGGCATCACCCAGTCAGAGGGATGTCCAGAGGGACTGCCTAATTATAGAATGTTGATAGTGCGTGGGCAATTTACTGGAGCTAAAAGGCATGGACCATGGTTCCACGACTAGAACAGTAAAAAGCTGGTAACTGTCTTACCACTCATTCGTCAAGATCTTTCAGAAGTCGTCAGATAAAAATATTAAGCACTGACTGTAAAAGCCAAAAAAAATACAAATAAAGCTTTAGTATGCATTATTGACAAGAATAATATTCCCATGATCGTAACAAGGTAGTTACATCTGGACATGATGATTCACTTGAATAATATATAGAAGTTACTTCTGAGCGTTACTGATTCCATTCGATAACACATAGAAGATACTTCTGAGCGTAAATAGATTCCCTTGGATAACATGTTAAAGTTACTTCTGAGCGTTATAGATTTTCTTGGATAGCATACAGAAGTTACTTTTGAGTATTATTGATTCCCTTAGATAACATTTAGAAGATGCTTCTTGAAAACATGTATTCCCTTAAATAACATGATTCCCTTGAAATTACTTCTGGACCTTATAGGTTCCAAAATGTTTTGGAGTCCAAGTATATAAGACAGTTCACTGATATTGTCATATTGTTGGGATACTCTGCAAAATGTAAAGAAAAACAGAATGCAATGATGCGCAAATCATTCAAACCCTATATTCAATAGAAAATAGTAAAACTACAACATATTAAATGTTGAAACAAAGATATGTTATTGTTTCTCGAAAGATATATGCACATTTGGAATTTCATGCCAGCAACACATTGCAAAAAAGCTGGGACAGAGGCAACAAAAGACTGGATATGTTGTTTAATGCTAAAACAAAAGCTGGTGGAACATCTGAAAACTAATTAGGTTGGCAACAGTTCCATAACATGATTGGGTATAAAAAGAGCATCACAGAGAGGGTGAGTCGTTCAGAAGTAAAGATGAGGGGTTCACCACTCTGTGAAAGACCGCACAGGGCAATAGTTCAAGAATAATGTTTCTCAATGTAAAATTGCAAAGAGTTAGAATATCTCATCATCTACAGTACATAATATCTCTGTACAAAAATCTCTGTACAAAAACAATAACGGATGGCCGTGATCTTCGAACCCTCAGGCAGCACTGCATTATAGTTTTTGCTGATTGCTTAAACACTTGTTGCCAGAATTTGTGTCATTGTGTCAAAACTCAAGCCAAATAAGACACAACACTTGGAGATAATCGTCTCACTTCAAGATGCCAAGTATACCTGTATAATCCGGCCTTCTCTTAGAGTCTGGCCACCTCATCCACATCCCACACAATGTTATCCCTGGCTAGGCAACGGGGAAAATGTCATCCCTGGCTAGGCAACGGGGAAGATGTCATCCCTGGCTAGGCAACGGGAAAAATGTCATCCCTGGCTAGGCAACGGGGAAAATGTCATCCCTGGCTAAGCAGCGGGGAAAATGTCATCCCTTGCTAGGCAACGGGGAAGATGTCATCCATGGCTAGGCAGCGGGGAAAATGTCATCCCTGGCTAGGCAACGGGGAAAATGTCATCCCTTGCTAGGCAACGGGGAAGATGTCATCCATGGCTAGGCAACGGGGAAAATGTCATCCCTTGCTAGGCAACGGGGAAGATGTCATCCATGGCTAGGAAACGGGGAAGATGTCATCCATGGCTAGGCAACCAAGAAAATATGACCTTGCATTCCGGATCCACATCAGTCTCCACATGCCTCTTACATTGCTTGCACAAGAGGCAGGAGGTTCGCCAAAGTGGCCCATTGTCGTTGGAAACATGTCTCCGTCTATCATCCTCACCCTATTTTTCCTTGCTCGCTCTTCCTCTTCCTCTCACTGCCTCCATGTTTGCAAAGTTCTCTCACAATGGGAGAGCTTACCTGAGGTTTATTTGTAGTGCTTAGGCTCAGACTAGTTACTGTATAAGTGTTTTCCTGTGTGTGTGTTTTGTCAATTTCCGGTATGTTCTGCGTTTTGAATTGAAGTGTTTTCCCAACAATTGCAAGAGATTTCATTCTTGCATGAAGTGTGTAATGTAAGAAACTCTGTGTAGTGTTCTGCAAACTGTGTTGTAGAATTGCAAATAAAATGCCAAGCAGAAAATGTGTTTGTACTTTTGGTAACATGCTTTTTTGTCTAAGCTTTCGGTGTGTAATCAATTGGCAAAAACTGTTAACCATACACTTAAGAAAACCATTGTATGTGAACACAGTACAACCCTGCATCCACAAATGTTGTAACAAAAGTTAAAACTCTACCATCCAAAAAAGTAACCAGATATAAAAAAGACCCAGAAGAGCTGCCGCCTTCGCTGGGCCCAAGCTCAATTAGGATGGACTGAGACAAAGTGGAAAACTGCCTTGCGGTCTGACAAATCAAAATGTGAAATAATTTTAGGGACTCATGGACGCCACGGGCTAAAGGGACCATCCGGCTTGTTATCAGCGCACAGTTCCAAAGCCAGCATCCGTGATGGTATGGGAGTGCATTGCGTGACACATTGCGTGAGTGACTTCTGTGACATCTGTGAAGGCACCATTAACGCTAAACAGATACACAAGAGAACGTCTTTTTCAGAGAAGGTTCAGCAAGACAATGCCAAACCACATTCAGCACATATTACAGCAGCATGGCTCCACAGTAAATGAGTCTGGATGCTAAACTGGCATGCCTGCAGTCAAGATCAGTCACCCATTGAAAACATTTGGGGCATTATGAAATGAAAACATGACAAAGGAGAACTGAAATGTTGGTTAGCAAATATCCTATATCAAGAAAGAATGGAAAAACATTTCACTTTTAAAACAACAGCAATTGGTCTCCTCAGTTCTCAAATGCTTACTATTGTTAAGAGGTGATGCAACACAGTGGTATACATGCCCCTGTCCCAACTTTTTAAAACGTGTTGCTGGCATCAAATTCAAAATGGGCATGTATTTTACCAGAAACAATACAATTTCTCAGTATCAACATTAAATACATTTTCTTTGTACTTTTGTCAATTAAGTATAAGGGTAAATGATATGCACATCATTGCATTCTGTATTTATGCGCATTTTACAGAGCATCCAAAAGTTTTTGCAACCAACTGTACAATATAGCTTCAACATGTATTATATCTGTACAGAATGGGGTTTCCATGAGGCCACAGATCAGCAAATAAAGGAAAGGCCTGGCACTCAGTAACAATGATTAAAATCCCAAGAGGGCTCACCAAGAGCAATTTGTGAGGTTAAATAGATCTATGTTTTTCTTTTTTGTTGAGTGCTCCAACTCTTTTCTGCCTTGAATTAGTCTTTCTGGAAGTTGTTCTTGGTGAACCCTTTTCATCTTCACAGGACTCATCTGACTCATTTTGTTTCCTCCTGAATGAAGCAGTTATGTTTGACCTTGAATTCATGCTCTCTTCTCTCTGAGACAAAGGAGTAAAGTATCTTAAAGTAGAAGAAAAGCGAACTAACGAGGCAGACAGTGGACTGATAAAGCAAACAGGACAACTGTTGAGAGATTATCTGATCTCGTCATTAAAATAATTTGACAGGTCAAAGGTTGCCTGATGCCTAGAAACACCCTGTGGTGTTTCCAGGCATCACTGTATTGTAGCAACACTCATTTATTAGGTTCTAGGACAGATAAACTGCTAGCACATTTTTTGCAATTTTAAGCACCTCACTGAGCCAGTCAACAGGAATGTGTTTCTCGTTAATTTAGTTCTTAATGGAGAAATATCAGTCTAAATAAAAGGGTCTAAAAAATGTCACGTAATGCTTATTACATACCTGTTAAACCTTAAATGGCTGAGCTACAGAGGTGAAAATCACTTGAGCAGATTTTACTCAGTTATTATAGTGAAGAAAGAAGTGTGGGATGTACATGATTGACTAACAGACATTTGATGTCTTTGAATATAAATGTCGTTGAATACATACATTGCTAATGCTTTCAGACTGTGATGTGTATGTCGCTAACACGGTGGAAACATCTCGTGGTCTCCTGGGAACAATTGGCCTACGTTTTTATAGAAGTGCCTGACTTTGATAAATGTGTTTCTCTTAAAGTTAAACATAAACCTTCTCTGAAAGCATGTACATTTAAACAAAAAATTATTTGAGCAAAAATTTTTAGGACCAAATTGCACAGCATAGTCTATGACCCACTGTGGTCTGGAGACAAGATGATGTTGATACAGAAAAATTTGCCTGTAACCCCTATTGGCTGATTTAAAGGCAGAGAAATATGTAAACATCTGTTATACTGTATATCCAGCACTTAAACTACTGCATGCAGCCATTGCTATGAAACATTTAGACAATTTTGTGAATTAACAAGTGGTCCACTTAGAGTATTTTTTACCCAGTATATTTTATTCAATAATGGAACAAAGGTCTTTACCAAATTGACAGATGATTCATGATTTGTGTTTCTTTGGGTGGGTTACCCCGTCAAGAATATTGTCATGTGCCTTTCCTTGGAAACAACCAGGTACCTTAATATAATTATGTAGATAAAAGCAGCTTTTTAGAAGAAAACCTTTAGTTTAATCAGCTGCTGTAGGATATGATAAAACTACATTTTGGCTGCCTTTTGGCTATAGGAATTTAATAGGAATTTAAATGAGGATTTTATCCACCCGACAGTCTGACACATCAACAATGCTATAGATTTTCAAATACGCAGGAGAGTCGGCTCTTGTAATTAAAGATATCCTCAAGAGAAAAATCTCCAAAAGCCAAGAAGTAAACTCAAAAGAAATTGATGTCTATCAATCTTCAAGCAATTATACTGCAACAGTGTCTCTCTCCTGAATATCTAAAATTTGGCAATATTCCGAGGATATTCAGGCCCCCCAGAAATGGACTGACCCCAGAAATTAGGAAATACTCGAGCCTCCAGCCTGTCATAAGTACCTCTTTGTTTTTTTAAGATAAACTATAATACAACCTGGCACATCCTTTTATGCCCACAATAATTATTTGACCACATGGCCAATTGCACTCTATTTTTTAACAAAATACTTGCTCTGTTGCTGGAGTACAAGGCGTCTCTTTTTCCCACAAACATCTAAGGACCTATTCATATGCAATGAATCTTTAACGGGCTTTTGCCATTTCCCCAAAAAAATTACCCTCCATAATTCAATTGATAATATAATTGGTTGCAGCCAGGCCTGAATTAGATGCAGGGCTCCCATAGACCCCTGTCCTTCCCATTTCACTAAAAGCCCAAAACATCCAGACACTTTCTTTCACCCATCTATTCACTCACCCAATCAAAGATTCCCTTTCCCATTAGCGCATGGAAAAGTGAGAACTTTAAATGTTCTGCTCTTGGTTCCAGGAAATATATGCAATGAATTTGTAGTACATCAGAGATGAATCAAAAAACAGACACACATTTATTCACTCTTTCAACAACACCTTGACAAGACCTCCTGGTCACAGACTGAACAGTTTGGATGATAGGCTGCACAGATTGGCAAGTGAAATTGTTGTCATTTGACGTATGTTAAGATACATCCGGTCCTCATACAGCACATTGAATATCAATCAAACATTGATATTTAATAAAGGAAAGGACTGAAAATAACAGTTTATTTTCGCATTTACACAGTGTTTATACTTGAAATTAACAAGTCCAGCTGATTTGTCCCGTTGCTTCATTGAAAAGGCCTGTTTTTATTACATAGATTGTCCTTCTGCCAATTCATTGCTGATTCATGAAACCAAAATGTGTGTGACACCTATATCTGGGCTTTAGCGAGCAGAGTCTTTTCAAAACACAAAGATGTTTCAGAATGCTGATGACAGCTACGCTTCTCTCGTCACCACAGACCACATTGAGAATCCCTCTGCTCTTCTGTTGGAATGATCAGTGCAATGACCACATACCGGGTAAGCAGAGTGGTCTAAAAAAGAAAACGTACAGTAGAGACACACAACTTACACCTCCTATTTCTTTCGACTAAAAATCATTCTGTTACTTTTTGGTCTAAAAAGTAGATTCTATTTGCCAGAAGACTTGTACATTGTACCTGTGATGTCTTTCCCACCTATAGTGGGTGAGGGAATGATGTCAGGTGAATAATGCTGGATACAATGGCGGCATTATCATAATCATACATCAATTGTGACATCCTTTCAATTCTGCAATAAAATCATTCCCTGCTGAGGCATGCAATCAACAATAGGACCATGTTTAAAGGCAGTATTCAACTCTGTATGTCAATCAGGTCTTGTACTTTTTAGAGTAAATGTTACCACTTCAGTCATTAATTTACTCACAACATGAAAACTAACTGATAACATGACCAAAGTCATTATCCTATGGAATTATGTTTAAATGGGGAAATCCATTTTCACAGTGCAGTCATTATGGTCTTGACCGTACAGCAAGAAATTACTCATAACTGGAAAATAAAATTCAACATGCCATGGACAGATGTAAAGCACATTAGACAGTAAAACATTTTCATTAATAAAGGTTATCTCATTACATTATTATATGAATTAGTATATTGTTTTTGTCTAAATAGGCCATCAATCATTTTTACCAAATTATTTATGGCAGAAGTTGTTGAATATTGCTATTCTTTAATGACCTTGAGTCTTAAAGAGTTTCCATCGTTGTTCTCTTTATTTAACAGCATTTACACACTGCGTTAATTGTAAATTGAGACAACACTGAGGAAGAACAGCAAACAAATTACTTATACAGCCCATCTGTTCAATTACATTGGAGATGCGTGATGCAAACAACCCAATAGAGAAGCCATCATAACAAATCAAAGTGAGGATCAAAGCATTGGAGGTAAGTCTACCGTTAAAGAGTATCCATTCTTGCCACGTTCCCGATCCCAAAATTCCTGTCTCCTACTGGATGGTTAATAGTTACAGTAATATGCATGTTACGAATGTGTCGGTCCCCTCTTTTGACCCAACCAGTATTATATTGAATCTGCTATGACACTACAGACACGCTTTCACAATGGCCAAAGCAGCTCTTCCACCCAGAAGTTTGTCAGCTGGCAGCCTGGGGCCTACAGTAACATACACAGCTGCAGTCTCCCGTCATGTCCAAAAGCGTCATGAAGCTGAGCAGGCACAGCTTTGATCTAGTCTCTCCGTAGTGAAACTTGATAGGTTACTGTCATACAGCTTTCCAATAAGTCCCTGGCTCTGTCAATGAGCAGGATCCTAGCCCCTAAAGCAACATGCAGATGGGCTGTGTCGGAATTGCAATACGATAAATTGAAGACCACTGCAGTGATAACCTTGCCATGATCATTTGATGTATAGGATGCAGTGCTGTGCATATTGCTACGCAAAGTCTAATGGCAGTATTCTAACTTCAGAAACAACACTCCAAAACGAGAATTTCTCCACGAGTTTTGGCCTATAGAATTTTTTTTTAAAATGACAAGTCTACTCATGTTTTCAAGGCAGAAGCCACACCAGGGTCAACATTAGTTTTCTATACATCGGGTCTGTTCCAAGAAAAAGGCAACCAGCACTTCAGCTCATTCAGCTTGTAAATACATTCTGAAGAAAACAAAGATAGATAACATCTAACTGAAATGAATGTGAATCTGCTGTGGGCAGTGCATAATCACTATATAGAGTGATTACCTCATGTTGTTCGATATTGTTAGAATTAATACTAACTATTATTGGAGGGAGGGATCAGAATGTCCACCGCTAAGGGTCAGTAATGAAAACCTCCATGGCACTATAAAAGGGAAATCGAATCGGCCATTTTGTTGCCTTCTTACCTGATAATCTGTTGAGCCATGTATTGCTTTTCAAGTTGAAGGGAATGGCCACACCAACAGTTCTTTCTTTGTTTTGTAAAACTGAGTTTAATCTAGAGCTATTTTCATTTATTCAAACCTTTGGTCAACAAAAGAATCCTATAAAAATAAAACCTATTTTTAATCTGGAACATTTCTCTATCATTCATTTGGCAGGCCTGTGTTGGGGAATTTTATTTTGAACAAAACTCAATTTCTTATTTAAAGAAGAAAGTCTAGAGTGGACAGAAAGGCTTACAGTGCAATACCAACTACAGTAGTTCAACAATTCCAGTGAAAGGGTCCCTTGGTTCCCGCATGGACATTGTAATGAATCAATGATATTTTCTTAAGTAACCTAAAATCAGGTTTGGATTCTTCCTTACTAGCAGTTGCTTCTTCAATCAAACTAAAAGCAAGAGTTGAATGCAAACAATGCACAGGCCTTCCTATTTCGACGGAGATGTGAAGGCTTTGCGCTGATGTGGGTTAATAGACTTAAAACATGGGCTGCATTTGAACATGGAGACACTCCCTTTTCATTATTCTGCTAGGAAACATATCGGGCATAATTGATCGTGCCACAGAGGTCAACATTATTATTTCAAATAATGTTCCTTGTGCCAGAGGTATTTTTGAGTCATGTTTTGCATTTCGTTAAGTAAACTTCACTGTGATAACCTTCAAAGTCTATTACTTCTGTTACATCAAGGTCAATGTTAACATACATTTGAATGAATTTCTATAGCTAGTAATTACTTATATATTTTTTCAAAATTTCCTCAAAAGAATAGAGACATAATTACCAGATAGGAAAACATATTATTGTGAAAAGAAAAACCAATGACTCGTACTTTGAATATTGAAAAATGAATTGCAGTTTATTATAGAAGCTGCCAGCGCAATCACAGTATAAAAAATAGAACCTGACAGTACAGAATAATATGCACACAAAAAATCAGCGCTTGTTTGGATGTTGTCACACTGAATTACATGTTATGTCTAAAACATTATATGTATATACGCTTAAAATTAACTTTTTCTGCTTCACTAAATTAAATGTTCTGTTTTACCCCAACAAATCTGAAGTTGGAGAATGAATGTACATAT
Source organism: Esox niger (assembly GCA_016801105.1). Taxonomy (NCBI): domain Eukaryota; kingdom Metazoa; phylum Chordata; class Actinopteri; order Esociformes; family Esocidae; genus Esox; species Esox niger. The sequence continues at coordinate 33,648 of JACXGJ010000886.1, read as the reverse complement.
TACAATAAGGTGCAAAGCATTGTGTCAGATGGAAGCATATCTAGCAGACATCCCTTCAGATTTAATCTGTATAGATGTTCAACATAATTCCAGAGTAATAAACTTTATGAAAATAAGTCTGGTTCTCACATGCAACTGACTGTATAACCATGTAAACTGCAAAGTGATTTTAAATCTCCCATGACTCTAATTAATTACACTGTAATTATTATTTTTTTCTGAATTTACGCACAATGATGTGACGTTAAATACTTCAGGGACACTCATCTAGGGAATATTGCGCCATGATTTCCTACCTGAATATATTATATTAACTACAAGTATGTTGTAAACTGTAAAGGAAAGAGCCACTTAAAGCAGCAAATCACCAACGATGATTTGTAAACGTTTATAATATATTCGGTAATATATATATAACCAAATCAAAACAAGACAGTACTATTACACATTCTGATTGCACTTGCCTTTGGACTTGATGAATGTTACATGAGTGTTTTGATATCATATTAACTTAATGATTAAACGTTCATTATAACTCACGAGGCACTTAGCGACTGGTGAGCGTAAACGTAGTACCCCGCAGCCCCCACCCCGACAAAAAACCCACAAAGCAGGAATACCCAGCTAACATAAAACTACATCAAGCTCATTCAGTAGTGTAGTGTTTTTCAGATCGAGACATTAGACTACTAGTTGTGAAGGTTGAAAATATTTGCACAATGTAACGACCATTAAGGGAAAAAGTACGAGCCACCATTAGTACATCTTGACAACATGGACATCTAATTATGTGGAGATTATTGTGACAAAATCCAGCACTATTACAATTTTGTATTGTCACATATCACAGGGTCAAATAACAAGGAACTATTCAATGGGAGTCTTGTTTAAGCACAGTTCAGCTGGAGACCGGTCGCAAAATGGTTGTGAACATTTTAGTCGATTACATTATTTATCAATGTAAATTAAAAGCTTACGTTACAGTTGATTACAGCCTTTCCTAACAAATGGTAACGTAGGCGTTCATAATGTTTGTATACTTATACAAACATTATGTATACTTGTTTGCGATGCAAGTTTCTCCAAAATATGTAACAATCTCACAATACGGTGAACACCTATCAGAAAAACGTCTCCTGACCGCGAGGATGGGAACTGTTGAAACTTCGAATTAAGTTGTCTATAGAGGCTAACCAAACCAAACCAAAGCAAAAAGCTGCAACCTTTTAATTAAATACTGGAATTGGCTCATTAGCCCTTCAGTGCAGCATTATAGCCGAATAAAACACAACGTTACTTACCTATCAAAACGCTGACCGCCACATTAATTAAAGTGTATCTTCTTATATAATCCATGGCTCCTTCAGGAAGGATCCTCGAAAGTGAAGTCCCTACTCAGCAATTTTGCCACTTTTACCTCTTCGTGTAATCAAAAGCATAAAAAACAAAAACACTTAAACAATTTCCTAGAGCGCGCAGCCTCTTTGCTGGTGTAGTTTTTCACTCCCTTTTCTGAAACAATAAATAGAGATGCTGATGCTGCAGCGTTTGAGTCCGAACTGGCCACAAACTCCCCCCTCTTTCTCTCTCCCCCTCACTTTCTGTCTCTCTTATTAACCTCTGCCTACCCAGAAACCTGTCTTAATGCCCGTGACGACATATTGGATGTGCAGCTGCCACGATTTGTACACAACATTCGGGCATGTGTCGCGCGTTGCTTAAGGGCTTAAATGTCGCTCGGTGTGGCGGTTGTTGTTCTCCAAGACTACACTGGGTGGGTATTGTGGATCTGCATCCTTCCATGCGTCCTTCTGTCGTCACGTGCCATTTCTCAGACACAGCATGGCCTGATTTTACAGGAACTTGGGTGCTCGTTGCCGTAGAGATCCGGCATATTTTTTTTACATTGTAACGGATTACATTGTAATCAAGCAAAAGGTCCCGAAAGAGGGTGTGGTATATGGCCAATGTACCACTACTTAGGTACACTGCTTAGGCACATAATATTGAGTGCATGGATCTTCTTGGCCGTATGCCAGAAACTCAGTGGTGCCTAATTATCATGACAGCTTATCTAAGCAAATTGGGTGTGAAAAGTGACAGAAAAGAATATGCATGAACATGTTTACTCACTAATGTAAGGTCTTCTAAATTACTTAAATGTAATATTTTAGAGCTTTCAGACGAACGAACAACAGAGTTCATAGCAAGCAATTAAAGAACTAACTCTGCAAGATCACGCCATTTATTTTAAGTCATGAAATTCAGCACATATGTTTCTTTACTCATAAGGAACTGATTTGCCCCAGAGATCCGTACGGTCTGTTATTATGGATTTTCTGCCATTTAGAATTTGGTGAAAAACACTTAAAATCCGACTCTTCTGGAATTGAATTATCAATCATCACGAAACATATTATGCCTCATCTAGCTACCAAGGTCTCTCAATTCAATATAATTAAGATTAGTCCCGAAAACAATATGGCCACTGTCTACCAATAAATATTCATATGGAGATGTTGTGCCAAGTAAATGCTCATAAATCAGTCAACGACAGTCATCTTGAAACCAGAGTTGGTATGCATGTCGCAAACATTGTCAAGACAAAAGCTTATCCAAGAACATTCATATAGAATGTGTAATTGCACAGGACCTGATCTATAAACACTATGACATGATTATGACATGCATATTTAATCAGGGTTTACTTAATTATGTCATTTACACTGAACAATCTGAGCTCATCATTGCTATTTCATCACTGAAATATTTTCACCCACCTTTCATATTGCTTACAATCATCCAAGAATGTGGAGCTGCATGTATTTGTAAGAGACCCAGACATACGGTCCTTGGCTGAAAATTCCACAATTTGATTGTTGAACACGTTTCACGCTGTATGGAATGTGTAATGAATGATATTCCTACAGAGTATATCCGGAGATATTAAACACCTACATTTATTTCAATACAGAATTCCCCTACAGGAGAGATGACCGGGGCCCCAGACTGGGGTCCTAGCACAATGTTTCTGTGACCAACTTGAGACCGTATTCATCACTCAGGATGAACCCAAATCTAATTGGCCAATTGAATTAGCAGGTTGCCGTTAATTTTAATTATCTGCTTCATCTTGGGGTTCTTTAACAGACATACCATCTCACAGAGATGTCCTCATTTAATGCAGAAGCGGAAGAGGTCCTTTAAAACCAGGGGCAATCAGGTCCTCAAACCAACTAACCCAACTCAGTCCATCTTGATTCTTTTATTAAGGTGGCATGATGTCTCTCTCAGCCGTTGGCTGCTTCATATTTACCCCATCCTCCTTTAGCCATTATGCGCTCAGACAAATTTATGGGGCCCCTCTCAGAGCAATACCTCGCCTCGCTATTTAAAGCTGTCAAATTCTCTCAGTGCAGTCCAAAGCAAGTCCTTACCGATCAGCTCCATTTGATTTCAAATGCATTGCATGACTATTGAGTAGCGTAAGAAATATTGATCCCGGCAGACCCATGCCTGGAGTTTCTCCACCACAGGCAAAGTACTAGGCCATGATGGAAGATATTACACATGGGTGCTTGTGTCACTTCACTCTCCCATGTAATTAGTCGAAGGTCCTCTTCTGCTGCATTTTCTGTGCTCTACCTGTGACTGAGACAAAAACCAGCATATTACCAGCACAAGAGGTAGGGACTGACACTCTAGAGGATTCAAATGACAGGTTTGACAAAGACAGGTTTGACAATGACAGGCGACGACCCCTCTCGTCCCCATTCCACACGCAGCAGAAGTGAGGCCGAAAAGGAAAGCGTCGGAAGGGCAGAACCAGTGCCATCTCTGTGATTGTAGAAGTGTTTTGACCCTCAGAATTACTCACTCAGGGCATTGTCGTTCAACTGTTAAAATCCTTTCACAGTAGCATGGATCATGATTTAGGACAGAAGTGCCAGATTGATTGCTAGATGTGAATGCTTGGTTCTATTCTGCCGGTTGGCTTCTATAGCGGATAAAGGAAAAAGTCTCATTGTTGTCAACCCTATTAGAATACATTTTTCACAGTGTACAGTTTAGTGGTACAAGGAATAGCAGCACAACACTTTCATGGGTGCTACACACCTTTTAGAGAGCTGCCAAACGGTTAGACCTTTTATCAGCTGATTAACCTATTGTTTAGAATGATTCCAGACCCAATGTCTTTGGGCATGATTTTTCATTGTTGGTGATGTGCGATGTACGGAATTACTCCCACGTTGTCCTTCAGTCAGGCTATGCCGTGGACTGTCACAGCGAACATAGATTTCCTTTGCAACAACGGGATTTAATTAGAATATTTGCTTCTGGGTCCTTATGCCCTCCCAGCATAACATTATACATCAACGAAACATGTGTTCTGCATGCCAGCCATGTGCAGTGATTGGCACACAGTGGAAACCTAATACTGGCATGAAACTGTTTTAGCACAGTCTCTAAAGATGTATGAAATATTTGGCTGGAGATGAATCGGATGATGCCCAGGGTTTCTTTAGTTCGATTTGAATAAAATTTCACCCCATCAGCCATTCATAGAATTTCCGTGGGAAGTATAACGGATTTTCCCTGCTAGAATCATACAATGGCCCACATCTCCCATCACAATGATGGCTAATGTGGCATTTTTACCCTAACTGCAGCACTGATCATGACCTTTAGCTTAGCGTCAACACTGGGAGATATCAGTAGATATGAATAGACAATGTATTAGGGTTACAAAGGCAGATGATTTATTCTCACTAAGAAATATATGCATACATTCTACCACAGTCAACAGGAAATGGCCCTTTTGATGTTTAATTCAATAATAGTCAAAGACAGTGCTGTCAGGAAATGTCTTCTTCAATGCATTTCCCCTGTCACTGGTTGAACAGTCAATTTCTCAGTGTCAGGTTATCACGTCTTTAAAAGCAATCTTCAACACTGTAGACGTCAAAATAAATAATGATTCTGAATATTTCCTTTTTTCAGAATTCCACCTACAAACAGACACAAAAAAGTTCATTATACAACTAGAGAACCCCAAATTGAGATGAAACAAAATGTAGTTTTTTGATGTGAAAACGCTTGCTTTTTTGATTGGACCATATATTTCACTTTAAAATGAATGCCGAAGGAAATGCACAAATTTCAAAGTTCAACAACATTACTCACCACATACAGTTAGAACCAGAAATAATTGAACATTGACACACGTTTAGCTATTTTGTCTGTTTACCAAAATATATTGAAGTTACAGTTAAATAATGAACATTTTCTTAAAGTGAAGTCAGCTTAAATTTGAGGGAATTCACACCCAAATTGGAGGAATGGATTAGGAATTACAGCTCCTCAATATGTAGTCCCCTTTTTTTCAAGGAACCAAAAGTAATTGGACTGTTAACTCAAAAGCCATTTCATGGACAGATGTGGGCTATACCTCTGTTATTTCAGTGTGATGGCATGGGCATGCATGGCTCCCAATGGCACTGGGTCACTAGCAGCCAGATGAATTCTGAAGAGTATATAAATTGTTGATTGGACGGCACTACACATTACAGATGGCAATGACCCAAAACATACTGCAAAATCTGCAGGCACACTTTTGGGTCCCGCCAAATAAGGTTTTACCATGTGCTGTTGTAATGTTCTGTGTGAAATAATAAAAGTAACCTAGCTCGAAGAGTTGCATTGTTTGTTAAGTTTGTTAAGTGAGTGTCCATTTCTGGCAATAAGAAGCTTGAAATCTCTCAAGGTACCGGATAATGCCAGGATCTCCTAAAGTGTCAAGTCTTAGTTAGTTGGGTTAAATTCAGATTCACCTCAGTTCGTTAGTATGTAGCATGCTGGTACTTTTTATACACATATTAATATGTATGTATGTTTGCCTCGCACAGACTCTCAGACAAAACTGGCCCAATTCAGACAAATCTTGAATGAGTGATGTGTTATATCATAGAGATCAGACAAACATTTTAACTGATTGGCCCAAGGGGGACATATAGTGATCAACTGAAATAAATTAGCCAAACATCATTTATCAAAAACTGTGCCCATTGCATGATTTGGACAAAACCTGGATGCTAAACTAAGCATATTAACTTGTTCATTAAATTTAGAAAATATTTGTTGAGATATAAAATGTGATTCACTAACTACAACATTGATTAAATGAACAAAATCTAAATTTTGATTCTGAAAATGCTTATCTGTGCCTGTTTGTCTTGTACAACCACAGCCCTTCAGATGGGTATTGCAATGTCCACTTTAAATAAAACCATTCGCCTTACACATCCAGCAAACACAGAGTTTAGGCAAATAACTGTCCATTTTAATAACACAGTCTACAGACGAGATTGTGTCGACAAAAATATTTTAATCTGTGGTTGTATACCATGAAGGTATTAACGGATGGACTGTGCTGGCTAGGACGAAGAAGTGAAGCCAAGGTTTGTCAGAATAAACATTTAAAGGTTTTGACTAATACGTTGTTGCTAGCAAATTGAGCTGCAGTAGATGTGAGATAGCTGTGTTTCTGTTCGGCGTTGTCAAAATGACATTGTTGACACGTAAGAAACGTACTGGACGGATGCTTCATGTTCTAGCTATGCGATGATGCGAATGAACTGCTCGTTTGTTGAATCCAACCATGGCCAAAGAGATCAGATTCCTCCTGTGTTCAGGGTGTATATGAACTGACTTCATAGACGATATCACTTTTATATCCATCAAATGTCCTTGCTGATTATACACAACTCAATACAAATGTCTCACTTTTCACGCAATTTAATTAAAATTGTTTAATAAAACTGGCACTTTTCCAGACACCCAAAGCTCTTTACATAATAAGGGTCACCTCATCCACCAGCAATATGTAGCATCCACCTGGATGATGCAGTGACAGCAACATGCGCCAGAAAGAGCCAAGACACATCAGCTGCAAGCTAGAGAGTCCTGTTTAGTTTTGGAGCCAAGCTAGCAGTGGGATGTAGTGTGCTACAGGCTGTTTAGACCAAGTTTAGACCATGACCGATTCATTTGCATAGTGAACGCCTCTAACTCATATCAACACTGTGTCTAACGATTTCTGAGGAGTTGGCCCTGGGTCCTCGCCATCACCCTTTCTATCTTCTCTGTGAAGCTGCGATATGTGACATTGCATGCATAGGCTGAATATCTGCAAAAGCAAGTCCAGGTCACTTTATTCTCCTCCTTGGTTCCTGTGCCAGTTGTAAAATAATAGTATACACAGTATGTAGATACAGAAATAATTGTCAAAATGTAATTGTTGAGGTCTTCAGATATTTTCTTTGAAACAGTAAGAAATGTTTGTCAGAAGAAGCTCTAAGCTCCTTCTAAATCTAAACCCAAAAGAAGGAAATGTTTTTGACTTGAGGTACTCTTGAGAATGCTCAGAAACAAACCGGCGAAAAGGAAATTACAGGGTTTAATTTCCTTCAGGCAAAACAGTACATGTCTTTGTCACACTCTAACGTCTAACCTGAAGCAAATTCACAAAAATGTAGTACAAAATCCAAAGCCGATCCTTATCTCATTAGACAGAAAGATTACTAGGGCAAGATCCATTTCTAAATTCATGAACAAAACACAGAGGCGGAATGTCCCCAAAGACGTCTGATCACACTGGGGAGAGTAAAGAGGAAGACCAATCCTTTGGACAGTTGGAGAGAAATAATTTCTGCAGTGTCTTGTCACTTATTTGGCATTGCAACTGAGCACATTGCTTAAGCAAGTCTCTACAGTCTCAAATATCTTTTGTTAGTAGAGTATGTTGGACTAGAAATACAGAAAGTAAGAGAATGTGTGTTAGTGTGTTGTTCAGTGTGTGTGTTTTTCGGTGTAAAAATAACCTTTCTGGACACAGACCAACAGAGCCAGCCGATTAATCTGAGTATTGCTCCTAGCAACAACTTTCAGTCAAAGGGTCATATAACTGCTTGCTGAGAGGTGTGAATAAGATATTGACACTCCGTGATACCAGTAATGGAATATATTTTTCACTCCAGCATTTGTCCATTTTTATTACTGTAAAAAATGTCAAGGAGAGCTACGTTATGTAATTTCATAACACATTGCATATACAGTAGGTCATGCAAAATGTATCAAGTACATGTACAATGAACCTGAATACTATGTGTGATCTTTACTTTAAATAAATTACATTTTTTTATAGGATTTGTTAACCATTTCTACATTACAAAGTGTGATCCTTTAAGGTGTCTTAATCAAACCTTCCTCTTATTGATCACACTGATTGCATCCTAAATAATTATATATCAAGTCAAGTGAGACATACTTGCATTTGTTTCGAAAACAGCAAAGCAGCACGAACCTGCCAAATTTTGATGTCACTTTAACATCTTAATTTCTATCCGGCACTAAAAGGGGTCGGCTTGGCGCGACCATTCACAAAGGCAGCAGAAAATAATCCATCAAAGTGAAACAAGAGACTGATGGGGAAAGCCCACATATTACCTGGTCTAGGCACGAAGCCAGGAGCCTGAGAGTTGAGCGGATTTAATCCTTCTCATGCTGATGTCATCAGTATGAGACAGTAGAGCCTTAGTTATTCCTCGGCCAACACAGTTATAAACACTCATAGCACGTACACACACAAAATTCGCACAAGAACTGATGAGAGCGAGTACACATATACACAGACCCACACAGAGGGACAGAGACAGCCAATCACACCCACATGAGGAAACACGTCCTGGGAGATTGCTTTACGGTAATATTGTTATTGAAAGGCATTGCCTTATTTAAGGTTCCTAACACCAGCAGATCTAGACTCATTCACAGCGTATTCACTTCTTGAATATTTACATGTTTTGGAGAACAGCAGATATCCTATACAAATAGCAAGGAACTTACCTGCAGTAATGACATTCTGACCTTGTACCTACTGCTGTCCATGAGTCCATAGTTAATCACTAAATAAAATTAAGTATTCTGGGTCAAACCCGATGATCCATGTAGGTTGTGGAAATAATGCACAAATTACAGTTTAATTATGAAAACTGAAGGTTACTGTACGCACACATTAACTACAGTGTTCATCAGTAAGAACTCTAAAGACACTACAGAAAAGATCACATTAATGCAAACCGTAAAACACTGCAACAGCCACGGATCCATAAAATCAATAAGATCAGTCCTGAGAGACATGTATTCAGGTCTCGTTTCCCATGTCCATTACGTTTATGTTCCTATTCCACTAAAGACCTGGTGAACCATCGCTGTAAAACCTGGCAGCGTGTTTCCCTGCCCTGTCACAGCTGTGTGAATCACATCCAGAAGGTTTCAATCATTGAAGGTTAAGTAGCATGAGATTTTACTCATCAAAGTTATAATGCAGTGTGCTCAATGGTTTAGTAACTTAGCTGTATTCGAGATCTGGTGACGTAATTCCCAAATAAGCCAGAGACTTATTGAGATGATGGCAATTGTTATTTTCATCTTTTCTTTATATTCCCAAAGTCTGTTTTGGGAAATCAAAGAATATCTTAAAGCTTTTATTATAATTGGTTCTAATCATGGTTTCACCATTTGGAAATGACAACACTTTACAAAGTTTCCACAATTTAATAGAAAATTATTAAATACATTTACAGTGAACAAAAATAGCATTTGGACTGTGACAATTTGTTTGTTTTTGGCTACATTCCAGCACTTGGGATTTGAAATGATACAGATTGTCAGCTTTATTCTTATTTTGTTTTATCCATTTGAGCTGAACCGTCATAAAAGGTATTTTTGCATATTTACATTATGTTCAATACAGGAGTCATGTTTTGTGCTTAATCACATATCCTTTGTATGCAATGAATTAGCATAGCCAGTTCAGACAGGACACCCGATTGGACATTGGTCAGCTGACACCAGAGATCGCTCCAATCCCAATATCAGATTAAATCCTGACTACTTAATCATCTGGTTACTCACTCAGTCTGATGTGTGCTGGTCTTATTAGCATGCGAGTGCAAAGCCGCCCGTTTCTCACATCCTATGGGGATTGTTTTTAATTATATTACGGTGTTTATGTCATTAGCAGTATTGACCACACAACCATGTGATGTCAGTGAGTTACCCCAGAAGAGCGGAACCCAACGTCACCTGTAGGAGTATTGTTGTGCAAGTCTACAATGAATGACTGAACAAATATGTGGCGTTTTCTGTCTGAATTGCCTGAACTCAATCCATATCTTCCTTGTAGTTATTCTGCAGTTCTCAGTTCTAGCTGGTTTCTGGGCCTTTTTTGCCTTCAATCTGGCCATCAGCATGTGAACAGTATGCTCAGTTGAATTCCCATTGGTGATTGGCTCTGAAAACTGTCCTAGCTGAAGCAGTGTGTTTGGGTTGTCCTGTTACATTACATGATAAAGTTCTGCCCAACAGCTTTAGAGGCATTCATTGGATCAGAACAGAGATGCATCTGTTGACATTCCTGTTCCTGTACAGAATCTGCTGCTGCCTAAGCAGATTTTTCAACGAGAGAGACAAGTAAGCCAGGTCCATTGGCACCCATGATGCTCAGAGCTCGGGTTGTTTGCCATTGCAAAGCTCACCAGTGCTTTATTCATTCTTCTTAATGTAACTAACAGTTGATTTAACAAGTCACTAGGAAAAGCCACCTTTTGGAAAGATTTGTAGTTTTAACTGCAAAGAGGATGGGAGAACAAGGGAAAACTGACCATACCTTTTCCAGGAATACTATTTCACCCTACCCCATTTCCTTAAATCCATCTAGACCTACCGTGAAATTCAGCATATTTTCAGATAAGGCAAAATATAGTTTTTCACCAGCACTACCTTCTATTCAGGAACATGGCAAACCTGTAGAAATGGATTAAGGCAATCAAAGCCCCCTGGTGCTGCTCTCCCAGGCTATGGTAGCTTACTCAGGCCAACTCTAAAAATCTATGTTTACACTGGATGACCCAAAGCAGTATGTAAGTCAGTCTTGTACATCTTATATTTCTGGTGGCAAAGGTCTACTGTTGTATTACCATTCTGTGGGAAGTTTAGCATTTTGCACATCTAATCAGTAACCAATTAGCTGTAAGATTGACTACACCACAAGGGGCAAATTCTGCACTGTACTTAAGCAAGAACCTGGTCTGCTAAATAACAACAACATTTTCCCAACTTAATCCTGGCTGACAAGCTGGCTAGCTCAGATGACTGCAAACTATTTTTGGGTAACCGGTTAGATGATGTAATGTAGACTAACAGTGGGGCCGTGCTCCCATCCATTCAGGACATCCCTCTGAAATAATTCAGAACAAAAGAACAGCATTACTGAAGACCCCTTTTAGCTATGTACCGGAACATACACTGTGGTTCTAAGAGGCTGAGAGTTTCTACATCCAAGCCATCAGACTGACCCCATACACCCACTCTACATAAATGGGAACACAATCTCACCCAGGCACTCTTCCACCAAAGCACAGTCATGTATACTCTGTGTAAATAGTCATGTAAAGTATATATGAATACCTGTTGCTGACAAACAAATAGTAGTCCCAAGTATTTATTATACGTTATTACTTTTGCTACTCTCGGTTTTTTTATGATTTGCTTGTATATTGGCATGAAATGTAATTTAAACCAGTAATCATGATATAATATATTCTGTCATTATTTCTGAAATCTTTGTGTTTCTAGTCTAAACTGAAACTTTGTGACAAGTAACCTTAAAGTGAGACTTTTGACAGGCATACCAGTGTGCCAGTGTGGTTTTGTTGAATGCTGCCTTTCCTTGATGAGGACTGGGCCTGAAGTTGGTTGCAAATACTTGATCATTCAAAAATACATTGTTTTGGTCACTCATCTTTTTTTAATAAGACTAGAATTTTTCCTCAATCAGGAGGGAAAATCATTAGCGTTTTTGAGGTTCACCAAGAATTCAGAAGTCTATTGTTTCCACTTAAAATGTTGGACTTGAGTGTCCTGCATGAAAATAATACATGACAATTCACATGTCTTGTTGCTGCGGGATGATGAAATTACCAAAAAGTGAAGACATGGGTTTTTGTTTCAGTTTTACATTGTGGCAGTAGCAGGGACACATCTCTGGTAGCTTCCTGTAGCTTGTACACCTCATATTCTGCCAGCTCAAAAGCTAGGTGAGTTCACTAGATTCACCAGTGTGATCCCATTAAAGCTGATAATAGGAGAAGAGAAGACATGTTCTTGTTAATGTCTCTTTTCATTCTTCTCATCCATTATAAAAGTCTGTCACGATCATCTTTTACGTTTTTTGTTAAGATACATACATGCTTGGGCAGTTTCTGTTTTATTGATAAAGTAGAGAAAGAGTGAGAGGCATGGGGGAGAAGGTGCAAAAACCGCAGAAGGTACCAACACGATTTACAATGGGGTGTCCACACGCGAGGCTGGCCACCGAGCTGTCCCAGGCCGTTTGCCTGGGGATTCCTTGGTCCCAGTGTACAACCCAGTTTCCAAAAATGTGTTGCTGGCATAAAATACAAGGTAGGCATATATTTTTCAAGGAACACCAAACATTTTCAGTTCCAACATTTGATATGTTGTCTTTGTACTATTTTCAATATAATACAGGGTTTAAATGACTTGATTGAGTTTTTATTTGCATTCTACACAGAGTCCCACATTATTTGGTAAACAGGGTTGTACATCAAAACATGGAAAGGGCCCAATTGCTACGTTACATGCTGATTAAAATGGAAAGCTAATATTATTTGCTTAGTAGAATTTACAGTTGTGGTAAATGCTGCACGTGTTGACTCAAATGGAAATTATCTTTACATTTTATTGCATCCGTCAGACTTCAGCAAAACTGATTGAATAGATTATCCATGTTGGTGTGGAGAATTCAGAAATTGTATTATGCACGGGGATTTTTTAGAAAGAAAATGTCACATTCACTCTTCACCGCTGTCTGATTTTATATTATCTGTCTCTCGCTTACTTTTACATTATTTGGTACTGAGATACTTTCCATCACTGGGAGAAGATATTGACTGTTTCCTGTTGCCCTGTAAAAAGGGTCAATTCAAATTGAAGCTACTTTATTCAGGAAGCAAACTGAAAGCACAACTGAATAAGAGTGAATGTACCATTCGTTTACAATGATGTTTCAAAATCTGAAGATAAGAACACAGTTTACGGTCACTCCCATTGTAATGGACCCCAAAACTATTTGTTACAGGTCAAGACGAAACATTCATTATCTTCACCCACTAATGAAAATATCCCCGAAGCAATTGGTCACGTGCACTCTTCTGCATACGGTTAACGCTTTCTCTTGTCAGAGGGACAGGCAAAGGCGTGATGTGTTGGATGAATATACGTGAGGGCGAGTGAGTAATTGATCTGCTTGTCCTCCAACCCTTGGGCCCGTCCAACGCTTGGCTTTGAAATAAAGCAAAAGCAGCAGAAATCCTCTCTGCCCTAAGTAATCAAGAAAGCTTCCTTGGCATCGTGGGGGAGGTTGGTGGAGGAAGGTGGAGAGTGTCAAGTACTGATTCTTGTCTTGGCATGATGGCCAGAGTGGCAGCCTGCTCACTCACCAGCTACCCTGTGCAAACTAACCACCACCACTGTCCCACTTCCAAGGACAAATTTGAACCATCTATCCTCTTGCAGCAGTGATGTTTGTTGCTGATTCGATTCATTGTGGTTTGATAGACTTGGTGCATGTTTACAATGTTTTAGTTGTTTGCATGGATATTTTAACCACATTTTATGAAAGTCCCAGGGGTCCACAAAAACTGAACAGGCTAAAACAATGACAGCACAAGGTAAACGTCCATCTACGCTACACATTGGCCTTGTAAATCCATCAGAAAGCCACTGGCAGGTTTTTAAATTATTTCATCGGGACAAACAGATGGAAATGATTTGTTTATTCCTCTTAGAGCAATTTGATCTGTCAGAGCGGCTCTTACATTTCATGTGGTCTGTTGTGTTATGTTATTGCCATGGAATAAATGAAATCAGATGTTTCTAGACTGCATAGAGTTTTCAAGGAGTTTCCTTTTTTAAATGAAATTCTCAACAGAGTAGTAAGGATATTAGAGTCTCACAAGGGGAAACCTTCCTAAGAAGTATAACAAACTTTGATTAATATTAGAGGGTGAAACCTTCTCAAAAATAACAATAAACTGTAGTATATATTAGAGCCTTCCTATGAAGTATAGTACCTAAGACAAAGGAGGGTCCCTGTGGGGTACACCTTGAAAATGAAGTACTCTTTTAGATTCAAAAGGTAACTTACGAGGTGTAGCTACCCTATCAAGTGTTATTTCAAAATGTGCCGGGGTCCTATTTGACAGACAACAGTGGCTCAGCCATCATGCATATCACCTGCCAATGGCAATGAGTCATGGCCCACCCTCTTCAACAGTTAAAGCTTTCTCACATTTCATCAATTCTACAGTGGCTCCGGTAACAACCACTACAGGGGTATCAAACCCATTTTTACAAGCAGCTAGAGAAACTCATTGTACCAGTGTTGGTTTCCAAAATACAAGTCCGTAGTTCATCCGAGTTTGGAAATGCCGAACATAGAGGAACTGACCACTCACTTCAACTGGTTGAATTACAAGGTAATTTGTTTTCTCTGTTTCCTTTGTATGAGAGTTGTGACTCATTCTGATAAACATCAGGCCCGACTGAAAACTAATGTGTTTTTTTCCTTTTCAGAACATCCATTTACGGTCAAGAGAGACGTTATGTATTCTACGCAAAATAGAAAGTTCTCCCGGAAGATTTTGCGTCTTGCTCAACTTATGTCGGAAGAGGTTGAAGAGGCTTGACATCAGATTTACAAATAAAAATATGGTAAATCGTTTTGCTGTTTGGGATTGAATAATTACGGTCTAAGAAAAGTGATCCACAGTATTCTTCCTGAAGCATGAGTATACATTTGTCCCAAAGCTTCTTCAGCAAAACCTCTATGGTCCATGTTTTGACACTGTCTGGATAAAAATAGCCCCCTCCCCTCCAAAATAAAACAACAATGTCAAAGCTGCAGAATATTTGAGATTTTGCTCCACTGCTTTACATGTCAACCATTAATGAATGTGATGCTTCTGCGCTGATGTCCCATGTTACATCAGGAATGGGAACACAGGCAGAGCAGTCCACTGAAGTTCCCCTTTGTTTCCCTGCTTTCCAAAATGCTGAGAGGAATGAATCTCATTCTTCTCACAGAGGTCAGTTAAAATGTTGATGTTATTTCTTCTTCTAATGCTGCAATGAGAACTGAGACAGGAAGACGGGAGAGGGAGTGTTTTGAGACTTCCAAAGAACCATCACAAACTACAGTACGATTTTCGCCCCACCCCGGGGTCAAGTTCCCAACTCGGAAACGTTAACCTATTGGAAATTATACAAGTAGGCATTTCCTCTCAAAAAAAGGTTAATCAGTGGCGGGAATGCAGGGCAAATGGTGAAGGCTACATTCCAAGCTTCCCCAGATGTGTTTTAACATGTCGGATGTGCGTGAAATGCTCCTTGGCAGTTTACTACACACTAAAAAGATAGGGAACCTTGGTCACTGCACACGTGACAGACACAAATGGTAGGCCTATAGTGGGGGTTTGTGAATGATTGTACGTTTCTTATGCATTTCCCAATGTCCTGGTGGGAACATAAATAATTTTGGATGGACTCTAAGCAGCATAATGTACACGTATACAGTAAATGATGAGGTGAAGTGTGTGGACTGCTACAGAGGTTAAACTATAACACACTGCATGCTATATAAAACAAATGTTCAATGTTTAAAACAACTTTGACCATTCATTTTATCCCTGGCCACTGAGAAAAACCTCTCAATCTTATCATATGACCTTACCGTTCTTCCTTGTCCTTGAATATTTTGAATAGCGTTCATGAGGTCCAAATATCCAACTCACTATATATTCAATGCAAGCTAATCTACTGGACATTTTTATCTCAATCTGTACTATTCCATAGTTTGTATTAGTGGTTATACAGGCCAATCTCATTGAAATCAGAGGGAAATATATCCTGTGTTATTATGAATATAAATAATCAGAGAGAAATCAGTCATGCAGTATCATGAATATAAATAATCAGAGAGTGAAATCAATCATGAGTTGTGATGAATATAAACAATCAGAGTTGCCATGGAACGATGCACAGATTTGTTGGGGCATAAAACCAATGTGTGTTGAGTTGGCACCCGGAAGGAAAAGCTGCTGTTGGTCTCTCAGCATGGTCCTGCCAGAGAACACAGTGCTGCTCACAGCTTGGATCACACAACCAAGGCAGTGGGTTGTTCTGTTTGTTCAGATCTGGAGAAAACAGGACAATGGACCTGCTTGTGAAATTGGGGGAAAGCTAGACTGAGAGGGCAAACTACACCTGCCAACAAGCTAAAGACAAATAGCAAAATGAAAACTTTCAGGAACTTACTGCACTATATGTTGAAAGCCCATTTTGCTTTCCTAACACACATAATACCATGGTTACTTTTCTAGGGGACTAGGTTATTTAAGGGCTCAGTTCAATCAAATCTTCAATCTGTTTTTTACACATTGCCTCTTTGTCTTTTGGCCACATTAAGTTGCATACTGATCCTGTATGTACCTGTGAGGAAAGTCAGTGATTCCAATAGACACAGGAATGTTTGTCAGTGATTGCCCAAAGATATATTGGTTAGTCAGTGAGTTATTGCTATAGCCAAAGGGAGGTATGCCAGTGATTTCCACAGACACAGGGGAGGTCATTCAGTGATTGCCACAGACACATGGGCAGGTCAGTCAGTGATTTCCACAGACACAGGGGCAGGTCAGTCAGTGATTGCCAGAGACACAGGGGGCAGGTCAGTCAGTGATTGCCACAGACACAGGGGCAGGTCAGTCAGTGATTGCCACAGACACAGGGGCAGGTCAGTCAGTGATTGCCACAGACACAGGGGCAGGTCAGTCAGTGATTGCCACAGACACAGGGGCAGGTCAGTCAGTGATTGCCA